>JADKXX010005952.1:0-22199 GCA_017310255.1 Butorides virescens | reverse complement strand
GAGTCCCCAAATATTGGAGCAAATTAGAGAAAAACATCTACCAACAGCAGAAGATAACTGGGCTATGTTTTAGCTCATTCCTCCAAGCTTCCAGTTGAAATTGCAAGGCAAAAGTTGCCTTTTACTTAATCACAAACATCTCGGCGGTTCCTGTGGCAGAACATAGGATTTATGTGTCAGCTGCAACTAGTCACTGCTTCAGGCTTTGGGGCTGAAGCAACCTGACTAACATCAAAACTCGTCTCATGCAGACTTCATCTGTAATGTGAAAATGAGGTTCCTTCTCTGTGGGTTTTTCCCCCCCCCTATTTGTTACAGGGAGCACAACAGCTCTGTTTTTCATCTTCTACATTTTTCATGGGCAACCAACATAACTTTTAGTGCAGCGTATGGTGACGGTAGAAAAGCATGTGCTAATATTTGTATTTGTAATACATCAAACCACCCTGTTATCTAGGATTTACAAATCTCGGGTCAGATCTTCAGTGGATTAAAGCCAGCTGTATTAAACTACACCAGCAGAGGAAAGAAAATGAGATTAGAAGAGAGTCATAGGTCTCTCCTTTTAAAATATTCCTTCAACCATTTCACTAAAAGCTGCAATACCTTTGCGCCTTAGAGCAGGAGATTAAAATGAGGAGAAAAGTGGGAGTGGATGAAAACAATCTTTGGGGCAGGTGTATCTTTTTTGCTGTGCCAATGATAAATCACTTAAATTTGGCCAAGCTATAAGTCTTCGCAAATTTTCAGAGTGAACAGAGTCAACAGATATTTCTTAGACTCTGGTATTTTTACCATCTTGGTAATGAGTTAAGTCAATGGAGTAAGAGAAGCTTGGAGGACCCGGCTTGGAGAACTCCCTCTCATCTGTCAAAGTGACTGGGACAGAAGAAATATTATTAGAGCAGGCAAATTCAAGTCTGAACAACTGGATTTTCTCAGGGCCACAAAGTCTCCTGAGATGCCTGACAATTTACCTAAACCCAGAATGTCCCTAGTTGTCTCACTGCCCAATTTGAACCTGCTGCAGCTGTATTTAGCTGCACCACACTGGCATGCACCAGGCTGCGGCCAGCAGCCCCCCCTTTGCTCTGCAGAAAAAGTAAGTGCTGGAGAGGATTCTTCTGGAAAGGCGAAAACTTGATTTGTGCCTTTCTCAGTAACCAGGACCCTGTATCACCAGCAAAGAGCCTTGCATTTCTCGGCACCAGGCCACTGAGAGGATGAGAAATCTTGATCCCACAACATGCTTACGTTAACCATTACAAGGAGTAACCCACCTTTGCGAGGAACCAGCCAGCAGAGCCACCCCTGTTATTATGACCTATATTAATTTTTCTTAACCTTCCCAGATTTGGAGCATCAAGTGTGAATTTGTCCTCTGCTCCCTTTTCGAAGTTGTCTTTGTCATTGTCCAGTTTCCTCACACCTGAGAAAAAAATAAATATAGAAGAACCAAAGAGAAAAAAGTTAATGGCATATGGATGTTTATAAGTGAGAAAACAGTTAGGAATGTCACTGCTGACTGAATCAAATATTCTTCAGGTACCAGCTCGCTGCAATCAGGATTCAAGGTAAAGGCAGAGGAATTTATATTCTAATAAAAAGTACCTTTTCTTGAGCACAGACAACACCAGGATTTTCACTCTAATGTCACAGTTACTTACAGCTCCCAGAGTTTTCAGAAATACATATCCAGATGGCTCTTGCATCTTTTTTTTTTTCATACCACCACATTTCTCTTTTATTTTTAATGTCTTTAAAAATCTCCAAACTCTTTTAAAAAAAGGACTTTGGCCACAAGCTGCAGATTTTGACATTTCAGGACATAGGATTCTTCGCTGCACCAGCACACAGGAAGGATTTATTTTCAAATTAGGGCCCAGCCAGGGGTATTGGCTTTTCCTGATCTCACAGGAGCTCACCTTTATGAAAAGTATTAAAGCGTTGACCCTGGTTGCCACCAACACTGTTCCTGTGCGAGTGGGATTGAACCCCCCCTCAAGGCACCAGTGCAGGGGAAGGTGTCTGGGGGGCAATTCATCCCACCTACCTGAGAAGGGGATGAATCATTTCCTAGTGGTGTTATTCCTCTCTGTAGATATGACAGAGTGCCTGGACAATCAGCTTAGATTTAGACTCCGGCTTTCAGATGTCTCCAGTGAGACCAGATGAATCCCCTTGTGAAAGTCTGGAGAATTAATCAAGGATGAGACCTATCCACTAGGTTTCATAATCTGTTCAAGGACACTTGGGAGGCATCATGTCATTTTTTTCTAGAATTTGACAGGATGGATGCGGTATAGAAGAGAGAGAATATTAGTTAGCTGGGTCTCTGGGAATTTCTGCCCACTATTCTCCATGGTATGACCCAGGGAGTGTGGTCTGGGCACATCTTTTCAATTAAAAATACTTTTAAGAAATTAAATTCAAGTTCCTAGACCACTGTTGCAGTACAATCTATACTTACCAAAAAAAAAAGAAGAAAAAAAAGCTACCACCGTTAATTTAAAGCCATCTAATATAAACCTTGTCTAAATTATCTTTCTCAACAGCCAGGCAGGCTCAGCTACAGCCTGTGCCACATTGCGAGGACAGCGTTATCCATCCAGGGCCACAGAAAGATGAGGAGTGCAGCTCTCACTGCACGCCCTGGAAATACACATTTGTGCATTAGATCCCGCAGCAGACCGGCACTTATTTACTGCACTGGTTTATTCAGGTGGTTTATGCTGCATTTTCACAGAGTTTGGGGATTTTTTGATGGTGGGTAACCTCAGTCACGCTCACAGCCCAGCTACGACTGCTGCTCTGCAGACGCAGCTTCCAGGAGCTGTGGATGTGAGAAACCCCAGAGCTAACAACACCATTTGTTGTGCCTTTCACTCAGCCAAATTATTCTGCATTTGCCAGATTGCTGCTGTGTGTTGTTCAGATCGCAGGCCTGCAGAGCAGGAAGAAATATTTTAGGAAATTATTTGCATTTGAATACCTGTGTCTCCTTTCTCACCGAAGATATTAATGAAGACATCCGCATCTGTTCCACTGCCGCTAACTTCACCAGTAAAAACTCGGACCACGTATTTGTTGACTGCAAGGAGAGAGGCAGAAATCCCCATACATTAATAACTCAATGGTTTGACACAAAACATGGTAGTACAAACCCGTTCAGGCCGTGCCGATGTTGTACTGAAAGCATGCCTGACCCATGGCTCCTGGATCCTGTACACCGACACTCTCCTCCACGAGAGGAATAAAATCCATAGGCAGAGCCCTGACGCTTTGCCCTGGGCAAGAGGAAAAGATCACTCAGTTCCTGGCCTTGACATTGAGCATTGAAATAGATGAGAAGAAGGTGCAAATTTTGATGTTGATACATGGCCATTAAATGAACTCGGACCTACACACCAGCCTTCCTTTTTCAAAACGTCAATGAGTTGTTACGGAGCCAGCCATCTGCCTAAGCTCAGGCCTGACCTCTCTGGCCTGAATGCTATCCTAGAGCTGTTTTTGCAGCTTAGCTCGTATTAAGCCTAGTTGATGACAAGAATCATTTTGAGGAAAGGTCAGTCACATTGCACAAGCACAAAAATTCAAAGGTGACCACCCTGCTACTCTGCCCAGTTTAAAAAAATAAATAAATAAAATCCAGTCCTTTCCATGTAACAGAGAAACAGGAGCAAAGCCCAGGAGCTGTGACACTGCAGAGCTACACCATGTGTGGCAACAAGCAACGCAAAAATGACGTGGGTGAGCCACGTCATGAACATTTTACACGTGCCGTGTCAGCGAGTTTGAGAAGCACATTCTTCAGAGGGACCAGGATGGGTCTAACCTGGCTCCAAAGGACAGCAAGAGTGAGCTTTGCTTCTTCTGAAACCAATGAGAAAAGTCCCATGGCCTTACTGTGACTATATCTGGGGCAAACATGGGCAACTTTCCAAATCTACCTGACTACCTTGTTCCTCCAAGCAAAATCAGCCATGACAGACGTCTAGTGTGGTACTGTCTGTGCGGAACCAGTGTTGGAGACAGACAGCAAGACACGAAACAGAACCGATGAAGATTAATGCAAAGTCTGCTGTAGAACCGTACATGACTTCACATATGCCCTCAGCAAAAGTATCTATGATACCCTGCATTGTGGAGCCTTGGCTAGCTGGTACTGCAAGCTCTGTGCTGCATCACCTCTTTATTTCTGAGTTCTGGGCATGCTGCTTCTGCAAGAGGGATAAATACACAGGCCACATCACACACACCTCCCTTGCAAAAATAAAACTTTTTGCAACGTGGTCAATGGTGAGCAACTTTTTCCCTTTGGCAGGTGCAAAGTTAGGGCCAAAGCTTGCCTGGGCTTCCCAGCCAACACCAGAAATTAATTCCCTCAGGAGCTAAGGGCCATCACAAACCCTGGGTTGCCTCTCCCAGAGCAGGTCACCTGCCTCCTCCACCATAATCAGCGTGTATTAAAAATTATTCTAAAAGACAGCAGACACTTTGGTGCACATGCTCCCCCTGAGGCAGAGGATGTGAGAGCAAGCGTATGAGAAGTGGTTGTTGGACCATCCCCCAAATTATAAAGATGCAGTCAGCTCCCAGGGTGAGAAGGACAAGGGCAGAGCCCAAACCAAAGGGAAAATCACCTGTCACGGTTTAATGAATGTGCTCCGAAAAGGCTAAAAATCAAGCTGACATTCTTGGCGCCCCGTCACAAAACATGCCATTACAAATAATAATGATAAAAGTGCAATAAATACTAAATAACAAGAAAGAGAAGGGCAGAGCCAGGCTCAGACAAAGGAGAAAATGCCTTAATGTTTCTCTTTAACTCTTTTGCTTCGGTTCATAGACCTCTTACAACCTGCTAGTGATATGCCAACGCCAAAGGATTTCATTTGCATGAGCCAAGGATGGAGATGGTGCAATTTACAGCTCCCGTTTGACAACTAAGCTGCTCTAAGTAAAAGTCACCCTTTGTACATTGGGATCTTTAACCACAGACCACATTTTTCAAGAAGCTTTGTTCCTTGCACCTCCTCCAGGATATTTATTCTGATTTCAGTGATTAATTTTGCATTCCACTTTTCAGGGACCAGAAGAACCAGGTGGGATAAAAGGATCCACAAAAGGACAAGCATCAGTGGTGGAACTTAGATTACCCTTGTAGGATCAGGCTTTATACCTCTGAAGTATAGACCAGAAGGATGCCTGAGCACATGTAGAGCACCGAGGAGGCCATGTAGAGAACAAGTCAATGAAGAGCAATCAGCAGCAGTGACCAAAAATGGGGCAGGAGGGGCACCTTGTACAGCTTCTGCAGAAATACCTCTGGTCAGCAAGAAAAACACTGGTAAAATTATTTGCCAGATCCAACACCTTGAAAGGTTTCTCAGCATCGCTATATTTCAAATCTAAGGTTTGTAATGACATAATTTTCCAACCTGCTCAGAACACCAAGTGCTCCCGAGGGCTCTCCACACACACAGTGCTGCTGTCAGAGTGTCAGCACGGAGACCCCATTGACGGAGCCGATTCCTGAGCCCATGGAGATGGGCAATGTGCTGGGTTATTGCTTCGGGCTGCTGGCAATCACAGTGCACTGTGCTGCAGGGGTGTTACAGATTCATAGAATCGTTTAGTTTGGAAAAGACCTTTAAGAACACCCAGCCCAACCATTCCCCTACCCCTGCCATCCCACCCCCAAACCCTGGCCCTAAGCACCTTGGCTGCCCGGTTTTTAAATCCCCCCAGGGGTGGGGACTCGGCCCCTTCCCTAGGCAGCCCCTTCCAGCCCCTGACAGCCCTTTGGGGAAGGAATTGTTCCCAATATGCAACCTAAACATGCCCTGGCACAACTTCAGACCATTTCCCCTCATCCTGTTGCCCATCATCAGGGAGAAGAGGCCGACCCCCACCTCTCTACAGCCTCCTGGCAGGCAGTTGTCCTCTAAGATATAAGCAAGGCTGGGATGCTGGTATGTGCCTGCTTGCCTCTTCTCCATGCTCCTTGCAGATGTGTTTGCACAGGCAAAGCTGCTCCAAGAGCGTTAGTGGTCCTTGGCTTAGGTTCATGGCACATCCCTGCTTCACGAACCACAGAATTGTGCCTAGTGTGTGCTGACCAGGTTTTTCCCTTAATTGTTTTAATATGTCCCCAACTCTGAACCTGTGTGCATTCAGGCCGGTCCCCATACCTGCCCCACTCAGCCCTGTGCGCAGGACAATTTTAGTTCCTTCATCTCCAGGAAGCAAACGGGATCAATCCTGAGCTGTGCTGAATTTTTGCCAGCGCTCTCTCCCTCTCTACTCAATTCAACACTCAGCTGCAGCAGAGAGAGTAGCTCTTCATTCTGCTCAGGGGTCCTTCTGTGCTTCATACATCAGCACATCTTACAGAATTACATGGTGGATGTGCACATTTAAATAGAAAGGGATGCTACATCTCAAAAAGACGGCGAGGATTCAGCTGCTAGAAGCATGCAGGAAAGGGCTCTCATTGCAGCCAGGCAGAGATCTGGCTGAAGTCAAGCACTCTTCATTTTGAGCATGGGTGGATGTTGTTCCCTCTTCTGTAAGCCCTTGATCACGCATTATTTAAAACAGTAACATCATCTTTTCAAAAATACCCAGTTGGCTTTTTTTAATCTCAATACATGGCTCTGAGTTCATCTGCAAAACAGAGATCAAGATGTTGCCTGGATATTCTTTTTTTTTTTTTTTTCTGAATGCTTCTCCCAGCAGTGGGAACATGCAAAATGCTAATGTACGGCTGGTAAAAGCTGTGACTCCATCTAGCAGAGCAGGCTCGCTGCAGCACAGGCACGGAGAGGGGAGCTTCCCTAGAAGAGGAATTAGCAGCTTCAGAGGCACAAACTGCAAGATGCCAAGGGCAGAACAGCTAACAAAAATCCAGCAGCAAGAGCAGTACCTGGTCTCTGCTGTCTTTCCTCTCCCCGTTGCAACACACAAGCACAAATGCCCTGTGTGGTTACGGCAACTTCCTTTTCTCTACAGCAAGGTGTCTGCTCCATTGGAGACAATCCAGCTCCCCCTGACATCTCTCATCCAACACGCTGGCACATGCAGAGATGTCCCAAGAAGGCATTCAGAGACATTGCCGGGATGCCACCTCTGGGAAGCAGTGTGGTGGCACTAACTGATACGACCCCACTGCGTCAATTAAACAGAGGTGTGGCAGGTTTGTTACTAATCAACTCAGCCACAGCTTGCCACAGCTCAGAGCGAAGATTAATACTGCACCTTGGGCTAGAGTCAGGCTCTTTCCACTGAGACCCAAGGGGTTTATTTTGGTGAAGGGCCACGATGCCACAGGCGCTCTCAGTGATGCTCCCAGGGGATGACAGGCATAGGGCTGCAGCTCTCCTACCTTCCCCATGTACCCCTTCCAGGCTGGCCCCACTGCCACCTCCATCCCAAGGAGCCAGGGTGCAGCACTAGCCCAACACCTTGTCCAGGGTCTTTTTATCCAGCCCCAGCACCCCTGGATGCTCTCATCCAACTTCTCTCCTGCAACCAACCATGGAAAATGCATGGACCACATCCCAGCCAAATCCTTCCACCTGCAAGCTGCAGCTGGACTGCTCAGCCACTATGTTATTCACCTGTTAATGCAGTTTATTTAGCAATATGATATCCTGGCCACCTGAAATGCCATAGGACGGAATTGCCTAAAGAAATCACAGAATCATAGAATCGTTTAGGTTGGAAAAGACCTTTAAGATCATCAAGCCCAACCATTAACCTAACGCTGCCATTAAATCTTGTAGCTAATATTGTTTAGGGCATTAGGTAGGGCGTTTACACACAAGCTGCTGAGTTTGTAGCAGCAGGAGCACCAGATTTAGGCAGGGAAACAAAGTCGACTGTGCTTTATTACCTACAGTTATCCCCTCCCTCAGGGCACAGTGAATTCCCTGCTAGACACCCCTGCCTACCTCCCTTGTGCGTGACCTGCCGCGGAGCGGGGCAGCAGCACAGCATCCAACAGCTAAGAAATGTCACAGCCTTCAGAGGCAAAACACGCTGGGTTAAAAGCAGGGAGCTGAGTCGTAGGCAGCGATGGATTCTTCTCATAAAGCAACTTTCAGCAATTATCCTTCTGCTTTCACAGTGCTCCCAAGGGTGGCAATGTCTAAGATCCACCCTGTACTGCTTCAGCACTGAGCAGGCAGACTTCAGAAGAGAGAGGGGGTGAAATGGGTAGGGCTGCTGCTTCTGAATTGCTGCTGGCAAAAAAAATACACTTGTGGTTAGTATGAAAAGTGAAAAGAATTGTTGCTAGAGGTAGAGGCAGGGGCCTGGATCTGCAGGCAAGGCGCGGTTTCAACCTGAGTCTGCCGCAGCCTTTTTGCATGCACTTGGGAAGGTGGTTTAGTGTCCATATGCCTCGGTTCCTCGCTGTCAGATCCAGTCAGTCATTCCAGCCCTCCAGAAATTGTCTGACAAGATCTCTTCTTGATGGAAAGCGCTGACTTGTCAGAATGGAAGCTCCTTTATACCACTTCTGATAGTATAGTGACAGCCAGACTTCTCAGTCCAAGCAACCTTAAAAGGTCAGAGAGCTAATGTTTAGGGCATGAAGCTGGAATCTGGCATCCCAGCACGCTTGATTCAGAGCAAGCATTTGAATTTAGTTCTTGCCTGTCCTGGGAAAGAGCCCGTCCCACCAGGCTAACATCACCTCTTCCTAGATTAGCTTCTCCCGACCTTCTGGTGGAGATGCCCTTCTGCATTTTCACACAACACAGCATTCTCTCTGGAGCCTCTGCAAGCACTGCAGAGAAGAAATCTCGCCCATCCCTAATCATTACACCTGTCTCCACTGCAGTAGCAGGGACCCCAGAGGTAGCTATGCAGACCAAGACATAATGAGAACTTAAAGCAGTGCCTAAAAAAAGCAGAGGAGCCCCACAGAGCTCACCAGGAGCTAGCTCTGTCTCAAAAGCATGGCCAGCTCTTGCACAAAGGAACTGCACACAGTTAAGGAAGAATTTTTTTCCCCCATCCAGGAAAGGGTTGAATTCAAAGGGTTGGTTCAGAGCTTGAGAATAATTAGTCTCTGTCAAGAGTAATTGACAACTATCTTTCTTAATGAGCTGCACCTTCAGAGGTGGTGAACAGCTCCTTAAACCAAGGGTTCAAACTAGAAATGCAGATTACAAGCACACCTGGAGCACAGGGGATGCTGACGAAGGAAGAGCTTCACGTTGCTTTTGGCCACGAGCACCCCTGTCAAAACACAGTGTTTGTGGGGGGTGTCGTGGTTTAACCCAGCTGGCAACTCAGCACCACGCAGCCGCTCGCTCACTCCCCCCCTCCCTAAGCGGGACGGGGGAGAGAATCGGAGAAAAGAAAAAAAGAGTAAGACCCGTGGGTTGAGATAGAGACAGTTTAATACAAGAGAAGAATAACAATAATAATAATAATAATAATAATAATGGTAGGAAAATATACAGGATATATAAAACAAGTGATGCACAATGCAATTGCTCACCACACGCTGACCAATGCCCAGCCCGTCCCGAGCAGCGATCGCTCCCCCCGAGCCGCGATCACTCTGCCCGCGACTGACTGACCAACCGACCGACAAACTAACTAACCCCCCCGAGCATGACGTTACATGGTATGGAATAGGTCTCTGGTCAGTTTGGGTCAGCTGTCCTGGCTGTGCCCCCTCCCAGCTTGTTATGCACCTGGCCGAGCAGGAGAAGCTCAGAAAGTCCTTGAGTAGTCTGAGCACTACTTGGCAACAACTAAAAACATCAGTGTGTTATCAACATTCTTCTAGCACTAAATCCAAAGCACAGCACTATGCTAGCTTCTGTAAAGAAAATTAACTCTGTCCCAGCTGAAACCAGGACAGGGGAGAAAGGCTGGAAGAGCCTTTGCGTGGCTTTGGGGTGCACGTCGTCAGAGGCAGCACCAAGGATGCAAGGCTGGTGCCACCCCAGATCAGCATTTCATTAATCTCAGAAGAGCTCTCGAAAAGCGTGTTCTTAAGAAAGAGATGTTATTGCTGCCACCCAAGGAGGCATAAGACGTGGGAAAAGGAAACGATTTTGTTTGCTCTGCTGAATATTGCATTACCCTCAGCGGCTGCCTCGTGCCCCTCCTATAACGAACTCAGCTGCTTGGTCTCCCCATCCAGCCCAGAGACCACGAGATTCAGACTAATTTTGTGTGGCTCTTATGTGAAACCAAAGTATGCGCCAAAACAGTTAATACATTAGGATTCAGCCCAGCTCATCACTCTACAAAGCCTGTGAGAGGCAATCTACCACATGCAGGAGTCTTTGCTTGTAGGATATGCTAAACTGATGCTCCTACTGCAACTTCAAAGTGATGATGACATTTTGAAGTGAGCTTTAAATGACCTTGCTCAAGAGACAATAGCGGCTTAGTTGCAGAGGCATGGAGCTTAGCACGCAGCAACCCACTTTGCGACAGCATCGCAGAAATCCTTGTTCATCTAATTCTCCAAGATTTCTCACTATTTTTCATTAGTTCAGCTCCGGGGTGGGAGTCCATGAAAAAAAAAAAAAAAAAGGCAGGCATTTCACAAAAGAAATATCCTCTTCCTGCTTTCCCCAGATCTGCTATTATCAAAATTGGGGAAATCACTGCAAATTACCCCTTGGGTAAAACATTTCTCCTCAGAATGAAGACTAAAATAATTTTACACTATTATTTAAAACTATATTATTATCACTGTACTTCAGTCTTGCTTTGTATTAATAATATATTTAAATAAAGTTACTTTATTTCACAACAGATACTTGAAATAATTACAACAGCTAGACATAATTGATCAAAATTATCCCCCATCTTCACAAACGTACTGCACTGTCTGTTTGTATTGGATACGTACAGGTCTATATACCAGCCACACACGGAGATGCCTCATACCTCTCCAAAACTTTTTCTCTTGAAACATGAAGTCCTTTACATGAGTTACAAATGTCTATTACCATCCCATTTCTGAGCTCTGCACACCTCTGAGCTCTGCACATCTTGTCTTCCTTGTGGCTTACAAGTCACCAGTGTTTCTTTTTCTTTCTACATTTCAATTTCTCATTGCCCTTACCCATCTTTAGAGACAAAACAACAGGCAAAAAATACAAGTAAAAGGTCCATAGCTTTTTTAGACATGGGCATAAGATGGGCAAAACTTGCAGGCAGAATAAAATCCTTATTAGACCAACTGAAGTATTTTTTTTGGGGGGAAGACATTTTTGGATGCTCATTGTGCCAAATAGCATGACCTTTTTTTCCATTATCAGTTGGGTAGCAGAAGATAGTATTCCCTCTACAAACCTTGTTTATTGAATATCTCAGCACGCAGCAAGGCCTCATCCTCAATACAGGGGGCATTCACCATTATTCAAAAGTAAACAACTCATATTTATTTCATAAATATATTTAGCTGCATTTTCCTATGCTGATTATACACTTCCAGTTCTCAGTGTAAATAAAGATGAGTTTTGATGAGCAGGCAACACCCATTAATATTTCATTCCTCCCCTGCCCCTCCTCCTTTCTACGTCCTCAGAAATAATCTTTTTAGTACTTCTGATCATGGAAGTTTCCAAAATGTAACTCCTTGTTTTAAATCATGACACAGGAGAGACAGGAGAGGGTCCAGCCCCCCTTTCTAGGCTTGGAACTTTGTAAAATGAGGCTGAAAAGCCCACAGGGCATCATGGACCCATGACTCTCATCCAAAATGCTGCTCCTTATCAGAGCTTCTAGTGCCCGTATGCTATTGAGAAATATTGGCCACAGCTTCAGTTCAGATCCATTCCTGCCCTTAGGGACACGCATATCCCACTGGGACAGGAAGGATTTAGCTGCTGACTCAAAGTCAAGCATGTGCATCCACATCTGCTGCCCCAAGTGCTTCCCCAAGCCACAGCCAGGTTGGTGCCTCATAAGTCTTAAGCCAGCCAACATGAAAACTTTGGACAATGAGGAAAGAAATAACACAGCTCCCATTCCCAGCTCAAATATATGAGTTTTAGGCCCTAGTGGATCTCAAAACCTCAGAGACTATCTGGGGCATGTTAACTCTATGTGCGTTTGCACAGATGCTCTCAAAAGCACACCAGGCAGAGAGGTCCAGCACAGGCTGCTGCTTCATGTGCAGACTGCCTTCATAACGCCTGCAAGGACTGCCTTTCCTGCCTTCGAAGGAAACTCTTCTCTGGCTCTCTCTGCATGTGGTCTTCTCCTCTCACCCTCCATGAACACAAAGTCCAAGTCTCCTCGGGTGATCTCATTGACTTTGCCCTAGACGAGGACAGCCCAATGATTCAAAGAAACTTGCAAAATACTAATGGTTTGGGCCTGACCTGCAACTTGATCAGCTGAACTTCTCTCATTCATAATTATAATAAATACTGTTCTCATTTTTTTAAAGGCGAGACTACCCTCTGCATGCACAAGCACACAGGCACATTTCTCCACTCCTCTGCCTTTACAGGAATCCAGTTCCCAATTGCTCAGTGTGACCTTACAGCCATTACCCCTCAGGACATATCCATGCAAACTCTCAAATGCAACCCCAAATCAGGCCAGAATTGACACAACCATTGACCTTCCAGTTCAAAGCTCATTCTTGTCTCAGCAAGGCAGAAAACTTGTGTCTGCCTGCAAAAGACCATGCAGACTTAGCCCTAGATAAAGCACAGTTACACCTACACCAGATGGTCTTGCAATCCATTTTTTACATAATAGTAATAATAACAAAAAACAATAGGTGACCAATGCTCAGGACTTTTAAGTATGGAAAAAATAAAGGCAATGCAATTGCGTTGGATGCCCCCATCCTCAAGGTCACCCGTTGCAACTGCCCTGCTCTGCTGTACTGCGCTGTGTAATGCACCCATTGTGAACACATTCATTATTGATAGACCAAATAAGACTAAACTTCACCCAGAAAAAGAAGAGAATGGAGGAGTTTTACAATTGGAGGTCACACAACGTGCTTCTGTCCTACTGTGCAGCCTTGAAGCAGTTTGACATGAGCTGCTGTCCCATGCACATTTATGGCCCATCATGTCCAATCTTAAACAATTTCAGGGTGCTGATGGCCAGAGCCAGCTGAAAATCAGTCCTTGGCTCTGAAACACATTTGCAACAGGCAGGTTGGCAAGACTTGACCAAAATTTGACAGGTTAGCGTAAATTGCAATGGCACAGAAGTCTGAATTAATTTTCAGGTATCTGTGCACTTGAACATGGTTTTAAGAACCAAGTGAGTAAAGGCCCCCTTTGCAAATGAATATTCCTGCTTTGTCTCAGTAAAAGAGTACCAATAATTGTTTTGATTAAGGAGAGGTTTCAAGGTAATCAAGAACAGTCAGTATGTGTTACTGATACATAACCTAACTTTTTCCCTCGTTCTGAGGAAAGCTGGAGGTCACACTGTGGAGAGCGTAGACTAACCTCAACCAGCTAGACAGCAATAACAGCCTGTTGTTACCCCAGAGAGAAGAGAGCCTGTGGATAATTAACATATCACCTAACCCAACCAAACCTCAGCTTCTTTTATGAATGAGGACAAAATGTAGCCATGCAAAAATATTCCTGTATGACATCTTGAGACACCCTTCAATCCACCTGAAGGCCAAATCTCAGGACTCCCTGACTTACAGCTGGGTGATAAAAGCTGTACCCATCACACATGCAGGGATGGAGAAAGAGATGGCCCTGGTGTCCCACCTGCAGCAGGTTCCCATGGGCAGTGCCATGCCTGGCTCCAGGGGGTATCTTTCACCCCAGTGGGGTAACCACCATGGAGCTCATGCCATGTGCTGGGCTCAGACTGGGGCTGCAGAGCTGCTCTGGGGCTGCAAACTGCCAGGGAAAGCAAGGTGAAGTCCAGCCAAATGGGAGTCACCATGGGGTGGGAGATGCAAGGGTCCGTTCACAGAGTGACACGAGTGATTCATGTTTGATATCTGCAGATATCAAACAACAGGCTGGAAACTGGCTCTCAAATTTCACTTGCTGTTGCATCTCTGCTGTTCAGTAGCTCTTATTAGTGCAGCTACAAGCTATTATGAATGCTCTCCTCCCCCAGTGCTTTGGTAGGACATCAGACACCCTCAGGTGATCCAAAACCCACAACACTCGACAGAAAACCATCTCCTGACTTCAGCTTTGAGCTGGTCCCTTGCACAAAGGCTCAGCCACAGTTATACAATCCTAAGGCTTTGTAAACTCAAGCGAAGCAGCATAAGGCTGAACAATAGCCCTTCCTTGTAATTAATACCTGTAATGTAAATTAATCCCGGCTGCCAATAGCAGCTGCTGGGTAAATAAGAATCTGTGGCACTATCACTGTCAAAGGGCCATGGGCATATGATGCCATGGACGTGAATACAAGGAACTAGAGGTTCATTGAAGCAGAAACACTTAAAATGTAACCTGTTCTCCTTGAGAAATGTGTGGCATTCGACAGGGAACCTGACAGGAGCCATTTTATTCAGATAAGTAAATGCAATCACTCAGGCATCTGCAATCACTAAGTATTACTGCCATCCTTGGTAATTCTATTTGGATCATGAAAAGAACTCTATTTTGGGGGTTTGTGTGTCCAATTTTTCAACTATATGTTGACTATTTCTTGGAACATACTCTTTTCTGCATTTTTTTAATAATTCCTCTGGTTTTTTTCCTTTAAATTAACCTATTCAAAGCTCACAGCCCTGCAGGGATTCTCTGGCTGGTCTGTGCTCCTCACCAAGAAAGAGGCTGAGTCTCCCCATAGCATGGTAGATTTTGGTCCAAGCACCAAAAATCCCCTTCAAATATGCTTCAAATGCCTCTACAGAGCTTCAACAAAACAAAAATATGACAAAAATAATTTAATTTTCCTCCAGTCCACATCCCACACATAGCACAGAGAAGATGCATGTCCCAGCAGTGACCTCCTGTTCAAGAGAGGAAGGTAAATCATCATGACAAAGATGAGAAAGCTCTCCAGGAGAAGAACAAAAAGCTGAAGATGCTGCAGGAGAAGGAACATAGAGGAAACTTGTTTGGTTACCTCCAAAAATGTAACAGACTATGGCAGCAAATGGAGCATGAAAGCAAAGCGCAAGACTAAGGTCTGTAACAGTGCCTGGGTGGTTTACAAAGAAGAACGAAAGAAAAAAGGGGAAGAGTAATTGAAGAGACATGACCAAAAAGGAGAAGCTGAGCACTGTTAATGGGAACACAGACTTATGAGGGAGTAACTATTCTTTCTTTACAGGCACATAAAATCACCAAACTATGTAATATTAATACTGCAGGAGTAAACACCAGTGTTTAATCCATTTGAAAGCAAAAAACCAACGAAATTTAGGGCAAATGTCTTGCATATACAAAGGAAATCGTATCACAATCTCATTTCAGACCTTCATGGATCCAGAGAGAACCAAGTGAATTCAGATAAATTTACATTCGCAGTTGACAGCTCACCTCAGCAGCCGGCGAATGTTTATCTTTCATTAATTATGGTTCAAGGGGAACTGCAACCTGAGATAGCTGAGCTAACCCTCTCCTCTTACAGATTCAGACCTGCCGCCTGGAAGGCATCCAACCCTTCACCCGTGCTTCTGGCCTCAGCCCAGCTCCCTACATTTATACGAACGGCCACAGAGCACCCAGCCTGTGCCACTCAAAAGTGGGGTTTTCTATCTGATAAAGGCCATGAGAACAGAGGCATTTCTGACATATGCCTGGTTAAGCCTCTTCTTTCGTATTCCTACGGCAGGAGACAATCTTATTCATATTTGACCCAGACCAAGCACGTAGTGAGCAGTTGATCTATAGCCCAAAACTACTTCTCCAGAAGAGCGAGCGCTTGGGACTAGCTTTTCGGCTGGTGAAATACGAAGTTGCTCCAGCACTTTCATTGGAGCTGCACTGATTTTTACCATCTGAGGGTTTAGCACACAAATCTTTTCCTGCTGAGAGACAGGTGTTGAACAGGATGGGGGAAATCATATGCATTCCTTTGAATCAGCCCTCCCAGGCAGGAGCAATAATAAATTCAGATAAACTATTGTGTCATTTAAAGTTCTATTAAGAGTGAATGGTTGACTTCCTCCTCGAGGGAACCTCTTGGTAATTGTGTATTGCTTTGACTCATCCACTGCCTTCTCCAGACCCCTCCTGCCCTTAACTCTTCCATTTCACAGGCTGAACATATAAAAGAGAAGCAAAGGACTTTGGCACACACAGTCCCAGCAGTAACTGGGTGGGGTTTTGGCAGAGCATCTCCAGACATTATCTCATTCCCCTGTGGCAGCCACCCTGGAGAGGTCTGCATTTATGAAATGCTCCCACACACATTTCTTGTCAATGGGTATTATTTGTGCACACTCACTCACATGCAATAACCTTTAATACTTACATCTTTGACATACTGAAATTGGTTTAGGAGTTTGTGTCTTAACAGGGCAAAATTATTTAACAATTCAGGGACAGTGTTATGGTGTATTGTTTCAATGTTGACTTCAAAGAGGATCTCAATAAAAATCAAAATTCTTTTCCCTTCTAGACCATCTACCAATGCTTAAAGCACTATATTAAGGCTGGCAATAAACTGTTTTTGCCAAAAAAATGCTCCTAAGTGGTCATGTCAACAACATTAGTGAAAGAAATCTACTGCTTACTCTCAAAAAGATGTGATACTAGCAAAACCACAAGTTTCCCCTCTTTTACCCCAAACCATACCTCTCCTTTCCCTCAGAACTGTGGATGGTGGCAGGTCTACTTCACTTTCCATGCCCAAAATTAAGATCCCAGAAAGGAGCAGTGAGGTCATCAGGAAAACACAACTCGCTTTCCTCATTAGCACTTGCAGATAAACTGCTGACATACCACCTGAGGCTGGTTTGCCGGCTCCACTTTCACATCTCGATCGTCTTCCCACTCACATTACATGCACTCTACATCACCACATGGCCTACACGCTGATATCAATTTGGGAGTACATGTCTGGTTTGCAAGCTGTCCTGGCTTCATTTCAACATCATTAGCTTAAAACCACTCTGAAAAGTAGGCACCAGTTCAATATGGATATCATACACATACAGTAAATCGGCGTAGAATTACAGGGGGAGGGTTGGCTTGTTTATGGAAATTTCCTGCAGGTCATCACCAGAGCCTGGAAACACTTAACTTTATACACAGGACTGCAACCACGCTGCCTCTTCTGATAGCACACAACGATACCAGCTACACCTTCTGGGATGGGATGCCTCTCATCTATTTGTAGACATTTAATCTAATTTAAAGGAGTCATCATGGATCCTTTAGTACTCAACCAATGAGTGGAGCTTCTCCGAATAGTGACTTATCCCACCCTGAAATGTTAGGTCTCACATCAGAAGAAGGAATTACCCTCTGGAGGTATCTTGCATCTTCCTGTTTCTCTCTCCACTGACTATAAAGAAAACTCAAATTAGCTTAAGACCATGCGATTACTTTTTATATGGCTGAAGTCATCTGAAAGCAACCCTGTCCTTTCTGACAAGTCACCAGAAAGCCGAGCTTTTTGGAAAACCCTTACTTTTGGGCACATCCATAGGATTCAGGCTGCCGATGAGGTCTCTGACATACAGTCCATCCCCGTCCTCCTTGCTCAGCCAGTTGTTGCAGGGGAAGTAAAACCGGAGGTGAGGTCTGTTCATGTCGGTCACGATCACGCGGTCGAGGAACCAGCCTGCGTTGAGTCCGGTGTTATCGTGCTCGATCCTAGAGGAAGAACAACCCTGCATTTTGGTATTTTGGTTGAGACTGGCCACTGGCACTGTAATTTTGTGGAATATTTTATATTGGGCAAGGCTAGTGCAACTCTACACAAAATGCCTACTTACACCTGGCTATCCAAAGTGTTTCATAGTATTTTATGGGCTTTTACAGGGCATTTTGCAAACAAAAACATTCCTGGATATATGTGTGTGTGCGTGCATGTGCAGACAGCATAGGTGATATGTGGGCTACTGTCTGCAAGGGGATGCACACAAACATACACACATCTGCGTGTTCATTCAATACATGCATTCATTCACCTTGCATATCCAAAACATAACTGGCTCTCCTCCCACGCTGTATCCCTTCTGCTCTTTTCTCTTCTTACTTTGTTTTATCCACTTCTGCCCATTTTCCCAGGTTTCTTTGTGCTATTTACTAATTTTTAATTTTATATAAGTCAGTCAGATGGTGGTTAAACATCATAATTTTCATTTATATTACACTAACTTAGCAAAAGAGGATAGAAAACACCATTTGTCTCTGTTGGGACATAAAACCAGTCCTAAATGCCTTCCTCCTTGATTGCATATGACAGAAATACAATTCTTGGTGGGGAGCATGGATAGTTATAAGTAATACCATAGGGGATTTCATGCTTCAGTTAAAATCTTAGGCAGTAAACAAGCTTTTACCACCCCTTAACTTCACCTTGATAAGAGCATGCTAACGAATAATGAATAAAACATGGCAACACTAAAGCCTCTACAGCCTGTCATTCGATTAGCAGCTCGCGGAGCTGGCACCGAGGTAGCAACATTGTGTGGGTACCTTATTTTCTTTATTTGTCCGACGTTGTTGGTTTTTACACGGAACACATCTGTTTTGCTCCTCTCAAAGGCCGTGCTGCTCCTGTAATACACATGCACCAAAAGCTACGGTAAGAAAATAACAACCTTGTCAGCAAGCACATCTCGTGGCCTGACAGAGTGCCGGTGTTTAAGAATGAAGAAATGTAATTTCTACCACTGGATAAAGCTACTTTTCAATGTCCTCTTTCCCATGACAAGTTTCAGGTAGCTCTAAGTACTGACGTTTAACAGACTTTTTCCCTTCTTGTGTTCTAAGAGTCCTTCCAGAAACTGAGACAGTAGCTTTGGGGGAAATGCAATGCTGGCCCAAGCAGATGCAAACCTTGGATCACATTCCATATCACCTCCAAGAATAAAACATGACAAAGGTTTTTCAAAATCCTCAGCTAAACTGACCATAGAGGTAAGAGCTGGGGGAGCCTGTAAGACTTTCTCATCAGCAAGTGGCTTTCAGAGGTGTCTGAAAATAATCTTCAGTGAAGATAATTCAAGGCAGCACCAATGAAGCAAAAATTACATTAAGAACTCCAACTCTTTGGTAACACCTAATCCGTGGTTCCTCGATTCTGCTAGCTAAAATAGGTTGCTAAAATATAGAAGTAACAGCAAAAAACATGGGGATGCTTTCAGCTGCTCCCCTCTGGGGTGGCTGGAAAGTGCTCATTAGGAATGGTTGAGTCAGAGCTTCGTTTTGCCCTTATTGACCAGCCCTTGTCAGCCAACAAACACGGAAGACCTTGGTGAATCTGGACCCCTGCATGTCCAGCTCGGTTGCTCTACAGGGCCTCAATATGCTTTTTGTCTCTGTTTCCCACTCCCAGAGGTGTTCTCTCCTGCCATTCTAGCCCCCAGGCATTGAGTAGACCTGCTCTTGGTGATGGAGCGAAGTGGTTCTGTAGCCCAGCAGGTTCCCTACGGAGCTGCAGATGTGTCCAGAGCTCAGCCAGAGATAAAAGCATCCAACTGCATCAAAGGTTTCTTTCCATGCCCATCTTCAGACATATTTTTAATGACCACCGAAACTTCCTTTGCAGCTTTGTCCCATGATCCGTATCTCATTCAAAGCAAAACAACTGTAGGACAGGCACTGGTTTGATTTTATTTTTTTGCGAAGTGTTAAATGTGCAGTTCATATTTCACATGTGCAAGAGGAAGCCAACATAAAGTATATTGGCCCAGGCCAGAGGATGTAGAATTTAATTGCTGGTTCTGCCTCCAGCCTGTAGTGTGATCTTTGGCAAGCACCTCCATCCTTTTCGAGCTCGTATTTTCCACAAAAACACTATGAATAACATCAAGGCAAAACCCATCCTTGCTCTGAAGACACAGCCTCTCCCACCTGCCCTCCCTGATGGGCCTGCGTTTCACCTGGGCCGCTAAGCATTGCTACAGATGATTAAACACAGCAAAATCCAGAAGTCATATTAAAATGAACAAGAAACCACAGCACTTCAGCAGCATAAAGCCACAGTGACAAGCAGCTCGTACTCAGAAAGTTAATGAATATTAATAATCTGAGCAAAGGGGTTCGGTTTTGCTCGGCTCTCTTCTCCCCATCATTGAAGGATCTGCATGCGCCTCTGTTTAAAGGTTATTTTGCATGTTTCTGCAAATGCATGCGCAGCCCTCCTCCTCCTCCGTTCTGCTATTTCAGATACCGCGCCGGGAGCATCGCTGCTACATGAAAAGGCTAAAACAGTTAACCTTGCCGTGAAGACAAGAGACAATTAAATCCAGCCCAGCCTCCCCCAACCTGGCTGTCAGAGAGAAAACAGTCAGAGAGAGTGCGAGGCAATTAGTTTGTCAGGCTTGAGCGAGCATCGTAATGACAGCAGCTTCTCCCCGCATCAGCTCTGGAGATCGATGCAGTGCTGCAGACTGCTACGGAGATGGCACAAAAGTATTTAGTGAGACTAATTAGCCCAAAGCTTTCAGCACACCGGTCCCGTTGGCTGCTGGTTTATGGCAGTCCCACCACTGCACTGGGCTGTTTCGGTCGCTGGGGTGGTGGGGAGGAAACCCGGTGTTGGAGGAGCACCACGTGGACGCCCGAAAGTGCCCGTTGAGCAGATGCTTCATGCATCTTGAAAGAGCTTGGGGACGCATTGGGAACCACGATGGTGGCCCAGGGGTCAAACTCCTGGGAAGTCTTGCTGTCGAAAGGCAGGAAGAATTTGACAAGTCTCTTCCCCTGAGATGGATATGCAACATCAACAGCACAAAAATGGGGAATGTTTTAAGGAAAAATCCAATCCTTCTTTCTGGCATTTTTCTAGCATTGTCAATTAAGTGGGAAGAGAGAGACTGAGGGAACATCCCGTAGCGAATGGCTATACTGAGATTTATCCAAAAAAGAAAGAAAGAGAGACAAGGAGAAACTACAGCTGAGCTGTGTCAGAGTCTGGTCCAGGCTGGGGCTGGGGTAAGAAATTCATGGCCTGATTACCATAAGGAACTCGTTACACCAAACAATGGAGCACGCTGGCCTGCACAGCTCTGCTGACAAATACAGAGGGTAAAAATCTGACTTGGAAATTGCAGCACTAAATTTCTAATGTTCAGGCTTCACTGGATTCGGACCCAGGGACTGGGCATGGCAGCCGTAAGCAAACACCTAAAGATCAGCAGAACTTCCCTTTGGAGCCCTATTGTTTGGCTGGGATATCAGGCTAGGGCAACTTCAAAAATATGTTTCAATCAGGTTTTTTTATTTCACGCAATTGTCACACATAATCACCTATTAACCCATTCACACACTGGCTTTAACAGCTCTATGTTTCATGGTCCGTTGTAGTGTTCTATCTGATTGCTTTGTGAGAAACACCCAAGGAACTTCACCAAAGATTAGCAGATGAAATTCTCAAATATTTTTTCAGATTCTTTTGGTTGACTAATTTCCTGCAGGTTGCACTGCTTGTGGTACTGCAAACATACAGTGATTTAGAGCACCATGTCCCCTGGTTGGTAAGTCATGTTGCTAAAAAGCACCACAAGAACTGGTGCCTATTTGAGCATAGTATTTATAAATCCCTGTGTGCCTCTCTTCTGTAGGCCATTGGGACAGGCAACAGAGCCACTGCCATGAGAGTTTCACTACTAGTTGGTATGCTGACAACAAGAAACTATCAGTGATGCAATTTTAAATGCAAAAGTACATGAAATAAACATTTGGACTAGTAAATTACCTTTTTTAAAAAAAATAAAGGGGAACTAACAAGAGATAATCCCACCACCTAAATGAAAATCACATTTGAAATAGAAATTTTGAATATTTGTAGAAAATAATCTTTACTGCTGATCAGCTAACAGCACCTTTTCCAGAGCTAAGCTTTTAGGAACAGAGGGAAAACCTGGGTACTGATCACAGCAGAGATATAAAAATAATAACCACAACCTTCAGCAGTGATGGAGTAACCTGAACCAATTTAGCTTTGAATCACTGCATTAATGATCATTTAAATTGGCCTCCTATTAGGTGTTTTATCTGACAATGCTTTGTACACACAGACCCGCCTGCAGAAGCACCATGGATGAAGGGCTGCAAAGAAGCAGAAAGTGTTAC
>JADKXX010005951.1:0-28348 GCA_017310255.1 Butorides virescens | reverse complement strand
CCCCCCAGCAGATCCACACTCCCCCCCAAATTGGTGTCATCTGCAAAGTGACTGAGGGTGCCCTCAATCCCCTCATCCAGGTCATGGATAACGATGTTGAACAGAACTGGGCCCAGAACTGAGCCCTGGGGACTTGTGACTGGCCACTTGTGATTGGCCGCCAACTGGGTTTATCTCCATTCACCACAGCTCTTTGGGCTCGGCCATCCAGCCGGTGTTTTACCCAGTGAAGAGTAATGCCTGTCCAGGCCACGAGCAGCCAATTTCTCCAAGAGAATTCTGTGGGAAGTGGTGTCAAAGGCTTTACTAAAGCCCAGGCAGAGAACATCCACAGCCTTTCCCTCGTCCACTACCGTGGATTACCTGGTCACAGAAGGAGATCAGCTTGGTCAAGCAGGATCTGCCTTTCATAAACCCATGGTGGCTGGGCCTGATGTCCTGGTTGTCCTGTACATGACACAGGCATGTTCTGGAGAGACGACTCTGGCCTGGAAGGACTTATGGATAGTCTAACTGCAAAAAAACCCATGCATTCAAAACATATGTACTCTTAACGTGGAGCTGCAATAGCAGCATCATTAACTTCCTTCTTGGAGCAAGGAATGCTCCAGAGAGTTTGGTCTGCAAATATTTTGCCAAGGCTGTTGCGATGAAGCCAACGACATCAGTCAATGAGCAGCTGGAAATACCGCAGAAGGCAGCATGCATCCAAAAATATTCCAGATGGAAAAGAAACCATCCGAAAAGCACAGCGACTGCAAACATCTCTGTACCAAGGACATTATTTTCTTTTTCTACCAATATCCTGACCAGGAGAAGAAATCTTGCTGAAACAAGCACAGAAGAATTAGTGAATAAATGGTCCCACTTGAAAGGATGTCATTGAATAAGATAAAATGCTCAGGGGTGTAGCAGCGTGATGACACCCAGGAGCAAAACACCAGCTCAAAACCTTGAAAGCCCATGTCTGAACTTATCCTGAAACTTTACAGAGTGCCATAGGGCACACTGAAACAGGCCCTGCCTTATCTATAAGCATTCCCAGTGCAGATTTCAATAATGGCACACATTGGATATGTGCTCCTTCAGTTTGTACTGCATGGAGCAGCAGTATCTTAATGTCAGGTTTTCACCTTTGCTGGCTTGATTTACATAATGCTTCATGTCTTTGTTTTCTGCGGTTTGGTTATTATTTTCTGGAGAGACGGTATACAAAGAAGATAGTGCCGTCGATAACGGATCAAAGGTGGCTCAGCATTTCCCAATATTAAATTACATTTTGAATGGCATCTACTTTGCCAAATCTGGGGAAAATTTTACTTTGCTGAAAATTTCTATCCCATTCCCATGGAGAAATATTTTTGAAAATTCCAGTGGAGAATGAGCTCAGGCATTTTTAAGACCGAGATTAATGAGTTGGGGATAGGGGTAGGATTTTGAGCAAGGCGGAAAAGTTGAGCTGGTTCCAGGAAGGCACATCCTATACTCATCCCATGGGAAAAACTGGGCAGATTTTAGACTCTGAAAAATAGTGCTGGCACTTATCAGCAGGGACCTGGTCTAGCAGCTAAATTCCCTTAAAAGTCTGCCTGCTTTGAGTAAATTCCTTTTTCTCCCTCTAAGGCTAAGCTCCTTGTAGTTGGTAGTGCCAGCTGCTACATGCGTAGCTGCAGGTGGATTATAATTTATACATACACCAGTTCTACCGGCTCTTATCTTTGGGTTGCTCAACACCACTTCCAAAGTACCCTCTCGGGTGGTTTTGTTCCTGAAATGCTAGGAACAAGCTACCCGATAAGCCTGAGCGAGAGAGAGAAGAAATTTCCCGCTTTGTTTCTTTTCCAGAAGTGAATATAGACTCTAAAGTGTGCTGTCACTTAGAGCTGCCCCAGAACATTAAGTCTTCAGAACGCAGTGTAAGTGCTGCAGATTCGTATGAGCATAAATCAGAGTACAGTTAGATAAATAAGTAGCTTTAAAATCCCTTATCATTAAAGGAAAGGTGTTGCAAACTCATCTGTGAAGTGCTTCAGCAGCGATGCGAGAAGTCTTCCCCCAATGCACCTGGGGTTTGTTTGGTCTCTAGCCTGAACAGCCCCTTCCATACCAACTCCCCAACACTTCCTAACTTATTATATTAACTATTCAGAGTAAATAAGCTTGCTTCCCTGTGTTTGTTCATTCATTCCAGAGCAGTTAAACAACAAAATCAGATCTTCTGCAACGCAGTATGGCTTAGCTGTAGCAGAGCTACGGACACTGACATCCTCTAAAGACCATCACATGCACACTCTGCAAGTCCTCGGTATTTGCTGGCATTAGGAGCAGGAAAAGCTCTGTCTAGCGACTCAAGGCCAGGCAGGAGGGACTGCCAATTAAACCTGTGCAGCACAACAAACAGAAAAAACAAAACCGAAATCCACTGCATGGTCCTCAAATACGGTGAGAAGCCAGCTGCCACTTACCAATTATTTCATCTTTCTTTCAGATTGCCGTAGCTGCTAAATCCTTTCGATCTCTTTTTTTTCAAAGGAAAAATCTCCCCATGAATATTTATTGCAGTTGTCACAGCTGGACCAGGTAAGCCTGACACTGAAAAGTGAATTCATTTACACTAATAACAAATAAATAAATCTAGTACTAAATACTGTGAATGAGCTGGCGGCAGCACTCCCGGCTGAGTTCTGCAATCGGTCCTCAGCCACAGGCTGGTGGAAAGCATGTAAGCAAAGAGAAATAAAACTCTGTGGAGGATCAGCACTGTTTATTTGGCATTAGACCATGGAGAACCAGCTCGTGACCATAGGAAAGGTCTCGGCAACTGCCAAGATACCACCCAGTACTGCCTTAGTGTCCACCCATGTGCCCATGATGGAGCCTGTGGAAAGAAACTTATTTGTGGTAGTGCTTTTAGCTTCTGGCTGAGCTGTAGCTGGTGCAGGATGGCAGGTGGGGATCCAGAGGTTTTTCTGAGCCGGGTTTTTAAGCAGGATTTTGCCAGAGCTGTGCAGCACTTTGCCAGGACTCATCCACCACCTCCAGCACCAGGGAGGCATTACCGTCCCCCCAAACTGGCAGATGATTTATTCCAGTCCCTCCCAGACCCAAACACAACTTGGCTAAACCTCCTGGCCTATATAAATGCATCTTTTGGGACAGAATTTGGATGCTGCCACTTCCAGAAGTGATGTTCCTCCTGACAAGGCATGATGAAGATTTGTGTCTGTTTTTCACAGTTACCTTATTGGTGGCAAATGTTAAAAACACATGATATTTCATCATCTTGCCATGTCTTCCCTTTACTGCGCATGACAAAAAGATCTGAAATGTCATGTATTTCACTACCAGCACACAATCACAAAAGAAATAGGAAAAACCTATTCTAACCGGAAGCTGAAATGGTAGTACCATCTTTAGGCAATGCATGATATTTTAGCTTTCTGTCATACACTGGGAAATGTAAACACCTGTAAAATGTCATGCATTTGCCGTCATAAGTGAACTCGTGTAAACATGTAGCTGAAAGATGCATGAGATTCCATCCTTTTGCCATATTCACAAAGCTGCATAAACAATTTGGGGGCAAACTGACTATTTCATGGCTTGCTTCATCTTTAGGAGACAAGACTATCAATTAAGCAGATCGGCAGGCACTCCTACACTTGGTCTAGCTTTTTTCTTGCTGTTCCTTGATGAAGCACTGTAATGTGCCAGACTGTGCTTAGAGATGCAGAAATTTCACTGATGTTTGGGAAACCCCTGGTGGAAAGCTGTAGTTGCAGTTCTAATGGTCACTTCCTATGGGACTGGTTTTAAGAGCCCTGAACTGCAGAAGGTTGGCTTCCCATGCCTTTGATCCTTGCTTACCAACACCTCAGCCATTGGCTCTCTGCAGCAACAGGGTTAGCCCAAAATGCTAACCCAGGTCTGAACCAGCTCAGACTGCTGCTGCAGCAACCTAAAACCATCCCCGGGTGCCCATTCTTTATTTTTTTTTGCAAGAAACCAAAATGGTGTGAGTGCAGGAGGAAAGAGCAGGTATTCACCAGCGTGCCAGCAGATGACTTGTACAACCGGTAGCTCGTTTAAGGTCACAGCTGATCAAGAAATCTATTACGGGGATCTCCTGACTTCTTCTCTACAGGACATAGAGTATTTTTATTTATGGATTCTTTCCATAGCCACATGCAGAAGAGCACTTTCATGATTAAATGGCTCTTCATGTAAATGCTGACCACAAGAAAACTCCCTGGAAAACAGATGCTGCTTTGATGGCTTCACCAAATACTATGAGGCAGGTTTGAGTGCTAGAAGCTCGTCCACCAGCAGAGCTGCTGCTGCTCCCAGCTCTGCCACAGGAATGCTATGGGACCACGTCATCTTTTACCTCGGTTTCCTTCTCTGTTAAATCAAGAGAAACGGCATTCAGCTTTAGAACTTCATTGGGATGTCTGGATGGAAATCACAGAACAGAGAGAAAGCATCATATATGATCCCTGGTGTTTCTAGAGATAATAAATTCCTTTGCCTAGCTCTGATTTCTGAATTTCAAATATGGCAAACAGGGCTGAAATTTCATGTATTTTCTTTACCATTCCCATATCATTTTCTTTACAGACTCTCATGTTTGAGTTGCTTCACTGGGAAGAGAAGCTCTTTTGAGGGTAAAATTTAAAATAGCTGCAGGTACCTCTTGTCGGTGCTGTAGAAATGGAGAAAATGTGAAGTTACCATGTGACAGTAGCACGGGATTTATTATTTCTGAAGCACATTTTCAAGAAAACCAAAGCAATAAGAACACCAAAAAACAGAGACACACAGCCTCTCCTAGACCCCATGGAGAAGGGATTTCTGCTCTCTCTTAGTGATACTGTCTGGCTAAGGGAAAATTTGTACATGCAGAGCTAGGACTTTGTTAAAAGCCACCTTGCTTTCATGGGAGCTGAGCACCTTCTGGCCCTGATGCTCACTTTTTTTTAAAAAAAAAAAAAAAAAAGCTATTGATATAATAAAAATCTTCATACTAGGTTCTTAAAATATGGTTTCCAGTAAGTTTGAAATGGTAAGAATTGAGAAGTTTCATCCGGAGGGTGGCACTGGCATCAGCTGGAGGAAAACAGAACAATCCCACCACAGTGGTGTGCGACCATGGTGATGTGAAACCAACCCCACAGCAGATAGGATGGAAACAGCCTAAATTAGGAAACAGCTTGAATTCTTCCATTTCTGCCTGTCGCAGATTTCCTGTGGCTGGGTGTGGGTGGTTACCCATCAGCAACATGACTTCAAACCCACTGAGTGATTCTTCAGAAACATTCAAGGACACTTATCTCTCTGTACCTGACTTAGCATGGAGACCTCAGTGGGATTTAGGCATGCAAACATGGCCCATCATGCCCACTCCAACAAGCAATAAATATTCTCATCTCCTAAATTGGGACCTCCTAATTTAAGCTTTAAGAAAAGCAAGTATCCCCACACCTTGCAAGTGTGAGCCTTATGTAATATGGATCTGAACACGTATTTCCACCTACAGAAAGGAATGCAGGTTTGCAAGGGATTTGGTAAGAAATATGCAACGGCAAAAATTCAGATTTCCTTGGTGATCTCGCAATACCTTTGAGATTTATTCCCTCCGCATCCATCAGCACAACATTACGTTTGATCAAAATGCAATAAAAGTTACTGAACAACAGGCCTCAAAGATAGAGATTTCCTTCTAGATACTCACTTGCTTGTGAGATGAGTCTTGGGAGTAATCCCCAGCTCTCCAAACAGAGTAACAAAGACGTTGGCGTCGGTTCCTGCTCCCCGGACATCTCCTGTCACTGTCACCACCTCATAAACTGTGGGAGGAGAAAAGAAAAATCAGGACAACAGGAAAAATCTCTCACCCTATACATTATGGACCCAAGTCATCCCCAAACCTGGGCTGAAATACAGACCCTGGAGGCAGATGTCTCCACTCACCACCGAAACAAACCCATCTCTTGGACAGGGCATGATCACTGCTAAGGATCAACACAACTGGTGAAAATGATCACGTCGAACTACAACTGCTGGAAGCACTGTACATGGGTAGAGAGGGATTGAGTTAGGACAGATTTCGCTGAAAATAAAACACCACTCTGTGAACACATCGCCTCCCCTACCATAATTCATGTGCATGTATTACATATAACAGATGAATTTACGTCAAGTGTTGGAGTAAAGCTGCTGAGCCATTTTTAATTTATGCACATGTCAATGCAACGCATGCTTTCCTGTTTGCTCTGATAATACATTTGTATGAAGCTGAGAAATCCCTACAGCCAGAACGTTTGCATTTCAGTTGTTCTGGAGACTTTACCAGAGACCAAATGTTAAATCATGAGGAGAATAAGGTAGGAAAATGCTTAAATTAGAGTCTCAAAGCTCTATCAATTTATCTTTCCAAGCAGTAGATTGAGTGGTAACTTCATTGCCACACATCAATATCTTCTTGGGAGAGACACAAGTTAAAAAGAGCTTTTTACTCGAGTGGAGGAAGGCCTGACAAGATCCAATGGCCAGAAGGTAAATCTAGATAAGTACAAATTACAGTCAGACACACATTTCTTAAGCAGGATGATGAGTGAAGTTTGAACAAGACTTCAAGGCTTGAAAACAGGTAACCCTTGCTGAAGGACATGCCTTGGCTGGCTCAGTACAGAAGGAACTGGAAGAGATTACAAAACTTTACCTATGGCCAGACCAAGCATCCTGATGGACCTTTTTGGCTTTAGACCACATGATGGTCATTAGCTAATAATAATGGTATTTCAGGCTCAAACCTACAAGCTGGAGGAAAGGCAAAACTTTCATCATTTCATCTTGCACAGCCTGACTGCTAACTATGTGATTTCTCAGAATTAATGCTGTAAAAATGTCCTTCATGGGTGCATCAGAACTGCTACGTATTTTGTTAGTGCCCATTGTTCCCTCACTGTATCACATATATATTCAAAAGAGAAAAAAACATATTGGGACTCTACTCTCAGCCTCAAATGTTTTTCCCCACTAACCCTCTTCCCTCAAAGCATCAGGGAGAAGAAATTAAATCAAATCACCATTTTAACTGAAAAGCATGGAGACAGAGTTATAGAGCAAAACCCAGGCCACTCATGTAAAACTGATTAGGAGCTACTCCTCATTTCCAGCAGCTCTATTGCACTGAGACAGAAAAATATACCATAATATTTTCCTAACCTCACCTTTCCACAAATGTAAATAGGACAGGAAGGAGACATCATTATAATAAATACAGTAAGTTATGATCTGTGCTTGGCTAAATCTTAAGAATCCATTGGCCTGGTGTATTTCATTTATGGCCTCAAAGGAAGAGGAGATTTCTTTGCAAAAAAAGAATGCATGAAATCCACAGCTTGCATATGAGTAATATGTATGAACAATGTTTTCATTTCATCTTCCTCCTGTTAGCATTCACACATGCCAACAGGAGATGTTTGGCGTAGCACAGAGAGACAGGCAACGTCCTTGCATTAGCCATTAACAGGAGGAAGACTCGTAATCCACCCTGCCCCGGTGATTCACCACCGATCGCTTGATGGTTTTCAGCGCTGTATCAACTCTGCTTTGGAAACAGCAAGATTGCATCATTAAGTTATGATATTGCTGCACTCATTTATAGCAGCCTTTTATGTCTGGCCATCTCAAAGCCTATTGCAACTTGTCTGAACCATGGGCGTACTTGTCACTGTCAGAGCATCCTATAGACATTGCCGAAGTGGCAGTTACAGCTGAGCATCCCTCTGCAAGCTTTCATGCAGGAATAGGGCCTTTAACGCATCATCCCCCCTCTCCCCACAGAGGCTTAGCAAAATCTGGCCCTGTTCCTGTTTTCAGGGGGTGAGGTCAAGTTGTGCCCAGCTTCGTGCCAGCAGGCACATGGCTGAAGGCATTTATCCTATGAAAGGGAAGAAAAAAAAGTCATCACAACACTCTGTAAGTTCCCAGAGACCTTTCAAAAGCTCAGGCAGGCTTTCTAGCGAGTTTCTTTTTTTTATGGGTTAGACATTAGGAAAAATTAGGTTGGACAATAGGAAAAATTTCTTCCCCAAAAGGGCTATCAAGCCCTGGAAGGGGCTGCCCAGGGAAGGGGTCGAGTCCCCACTCCTGGGGGGATTTAACAGCCGGGCAGCCGAGGTGCTTGGGGACAGGGTTTAGTGGTGGGATGGCAGGGGTAGGGGAACGGTTGGGCTTGATGATTTTAAGGGTCTTTTCCAACCTAAACAATTCTATTCTGTTCTGTTCTATTCTATTCTATTCTATTCTATGTTCAGAAGTGCTAGGACTTATAAGTTATACGCGGCAGGCAGAATCTGTCATGTAACATCTGCCCATGTTACATCAAGTGAAACCCGTTCGTGAACCCGTCTGCTGCACGTCACCTCATCTATACATCTAACCTTAATTTCCCTACAGAAGATGTAAGTCAGACTGATCTATTTCCACTTTTCAACTCCTAACAAATGACATGATGGGATACAAGGAAATTACGTGTCTAAGACATCACCATCAACATGCCACAATATCCCCCCCCCCCTTAAAAATCAAACCCCTTCTCTAATTCCCGCAACGGGAATCTCACAGTTGCAAGAAACCACCAGCCATGAGTACGTACAAATTTGCACTTCAGGTTCACCACCCCTCATTCAGCCTCCACACACCGCAGGGCGCAGGCGGCGCATGGGTGAGCAGTTTGTACCCGAGCAGATGTGCTGAGCCGTGACCGAGCAGCACACGCCACCACCGAGCATACGCTGTGGTTAGCACTGTTTTAATTAACTTTGCACAGAAGGACAGAAGGAGGGGCTGGGTTGGTGACACCAGAACATCACCGCGTTTGACACGTGCCACAGTGAACCCCTGGAACGGGGAAGAAACCCTGCCACCCCTTCTCCAGCACTACAGCTGCGCGGCCAGCTGTGCAAGTAAATGATGTCGCAGCTTTCCAGTGATGTCATGACTTCCTCTGCAGGAAGAAAATAAAAGTTTATTGATGCTAGCTCTTTCTGGAAAAGACACCTGGAGGCAAACACAGCTTATTTAGCCACTTCCTTTGAAGGCATGGAAGTCCAGTGGTCTGGATGCAGGATTGTTTCCTTTCTTGGCGCTTCTTTTGGTTTTGATCAACTGCTGACAGCTGATGAGTGTCATCTTTGCTGGGAGCATCTCTGCAGCTTGAGGACCCAGCAGGCAGAAAAGGATACAGTGCTGTGGAGGCAGCATTTGGTACCCCAGGCCCCTTCGCTGGGAGCAGCGTCCATGATATAAGGAAACAAGAACTGTAGACTAGAGATGTTTCTTAACCACCCCAGGAGTTTGCTCCTGAATAATTGGATACTCTGATTTTGAAAGAATACGTCCAACCTTAGTAAATCCCAAGAATAAACAGCTTGTACTTTATGATTTGGGACAATAAAGCCAAATTAGCTGAAAAGCTTGGAATTGGATTTCTGTGGAAGTCACACTTCTAACCAAGGGTGGCATCTGGGCTAGAAAGAACAGTTTTGCTACTTCAGTGCCCCAGCTGTGAAGGGGAAGACTAAGAAAATACAAAAGTTAAGTAACTCAAGTATCGTATCTGTTTCATCATGCAAGCTAGGTCTTCCCTTCCCACCAAGTTCCTTTCTTTCTTTTTGGATGTTCTCATACAACTTCCAACCTTCTCCTCATTTGGATTCCCCATTTTTCAAACCCCTCCCCGCCACTCAAGAGGTGTGAATTGCCCACTGAGGATCCACCAACATCACTGCAGTAAATATTCTCAGGATCACGGGCGTTAATCCTCACCAAAGACTTGCCTCAATTGTGCAAAAATACCAGCCCTTAAAATCCCTCCACTGGCAGAAAATATCTACTCAAATTTTCCAGAATGTCCCAACTCATGTTTAGCAGGGGTAGACTGTAACTAAGTTTGGCCACCTGCTTATTCACTTTTCTTATCTTCCACCTCATCAGTTTCACATGAAATATATGCTTATTACCACACAAAGTTAAAAAAAACCCAACTAATCCATCTAGTTTATAATGTCAAATGGAAAAAAAAAAAAGCCAACAACCAATCCACAACAAAACTGCAATAATCTTTGCAAAGTAATTAAATACAAAGTTTGTTATTTTCCCATCCTTTGACACTGGTGCACACAGTCAGTTCAAGATTTCTTTCAGGGATGCTGTGTGGTCCAACAGCTAAAGACAAGTTTTAACAAAGTTTTTCGGGATAGAATGAGGTTTTGCTATATCGCTCCAGATTTGGCTGTATCCTACTATTTAGACTCCTCCTCAATGGAAGCAATCAGTGCATGTGAAGAAAGAGAGCATCCACATGAATTTTATGGTTACGCTTGCAGTTTCCAAGTGCATCCACAAAGACTCCCTCTTCCCTTACTAATTTAGGGGATGTCAGTATGCGGTGGCTTTGCTTTTAGCTGTCTGACATCATTGAGAGTTATGGTGGGGAACCTTTAAGCTCCTCAAAGAAATCTGCTCTCAGTGTGGCGCTTGGGAGGGCTGGTTCAACCCACTGACATCTCTTCCACAGAGTCAGCTGAGACACCAGTCCTAAGCAGACACTGCAATGGTTTACCAGCTGCACACCTTAAGAGTTTCTAGTTTTCCCCATCTTGGTCAGCAGGACTTGAATCATGAACTTTATTCAGAGCTTTGCAATAACTTTTGGCTTCCATGTGAAAACCAACTCCTTATATGTCTTCCTGCTGGTCTTACACGTTGAGTCGTACTTTGGCAGAGATCTCTTAGGCTCTCCATGGATGAATAGTTTTGCACCCACCATACCCCTATTTCCTTCTTGGTCTAACATAAGGTGAAAACTACGGCATTCCCATGTCCCTGTGTCAAACATTGGCACTGGTCATCCCCCTCCCTTCAAACATGGACAGGATGCCCCAAATGACCATGCCTCTTCACCCAAACTACTGCTTTGGTCAGGTTATTAAGCCAGGGTTAAGTTGCTCCTGCCCATGTGTGCTACTCCTTAAAGCTTTTCCTACCAGTATTGCCTGAGTTCATCATACACCATAGGTAGAGGAGCCCCAAAGAGAGGTCTTAAAAGCAAAAGGGATCCCACTTTGAACTTCGTCTTGCTGCATGAACCACTGCTCATAGGAAGACACCTACATGTAGATGCTTTTAATTGGCAAACAATCTCACCCCCAAGGTCAAGGTAAATCCATTCTGAGTGCCCAGAGCATGGCCCATTTACAGTAATCTACGGTGTTAGTATGGGAATGCTTGACTTTCAGGCAAAAAACTCCAAATCTTGCTTTTCTCCCAATGGGCTAGGTAGAGTCAATACAAAGCTTTTAATGTAGCCATTAATACAGACTCTTTTGTTCCAAATATTATCTCATTCAAGTGAAATTCTGTTCACTTATCTCATCTGGTAGATATTGAATCCCTAGCTGATTCCAGTGTTCAGCTATTGGGCATGAAGGCTTTGGAAACCGATGAAAGTTTCAGCAAGCTAAGCAGAACTGATTTGCTATGGGCTGCAAAACTATTACTGCTTTTCATGGGCATATACAAGCTCAGTAAAGGAAACAATAGACACTAGTTTCTTTGCTGAAAATAAGCATTCAGAAACGGTCATTTCAAGAGCAAGATACAGACAGCATAAAATCAGTATCGAGTTGCATTGCAGCATTGCTGGAAGAACTTACATCCATTTCCCTGTCTTGCAGAAAGAGTTGATACTATAAACCTGTAAATTCAATGGCCAGAGTAGAGAAATACTCGCTTCAAAATGGTTGCTAAAATTATTGTAAAGCTGTAAAGTCTGACAAATGGAGACAGAGTTCTTCGCATGCAGAACTCCCTTAGCTCCACGAGGAAGGAATGACTTCAAGGCAGAAGAGTGCTTTGCCTGATAAACTCAGGTTCTTCTGACTCCCAACAACACCAATTAGCACCAATTATGGCAGCGACTGCAGATCCCTTCAGGTCAGGTTCTCATACAGTGAATGTGGAGAACTGAGCTGGAGTTCATGAAGGTGCCTCATTGTTGTCTAGCAAGGGTGGCCCTTAGGAGAAAAAAATGAAGCGTTATGGCACAGGAATGATTAAACAGGTGAAATAAGACAGCAAAGCTGGTGAGAAGTCATCAAAGCGTTTGGGTAAAGAAGAGGGAAAGCAGAGACAAGAGCTGAGCCATGCTGTGAGCATGGGTGGGCAAACAAAGGGGTTGAAAGCTCCAAGGTGGCTGGAGACATGTGACATCCCAGTGAGCACAGAAGCACCAGTGTCCTGGAAGCACCCTGCCACCTTCCAGTATCACTGCAAGAACTAAACCCTCCTACACCAAAGCAGTGGAAGAAACCCGCAAGATGCTGTCTTCATCTTGAATATAAACCCAAACCAACACAAACTGCTTTGAAGCTATGGCTATCAGAGCTACCTTCAGATGCATTCGTTAAGCAGGATGCATTTACCTCAGCAGTGGTAATGGTTGTTTCCACTTCACCCTATTTCCAGTTGGGAATTCACTGATTATTCTCAATGTTCACTTAATGTTGATTCATGCAAAGCACCAATCACTCTTGTCTCCTACTGAAGCACTTCAGCACGTTTGTCTTGGAGCACCTGAAGAGTATCTTGATATTTATGCAAAATACTTGGAAGTTTTTAAGGGTCTATGCTGGCTGTTACAGGTTATGTTTGCCAAAATGATGCTCTATGCACATGAACACGCTAGTTACATACTTACTATGGTTATAGTTTTATCAGGACCATCCTTTACCCACTGTGAACATGGGCTTTTGAAACCAGCACTTGTTTGTTTTTATCAAGCCATGATTTGAGCAATAAACTCGTCATACATGAAATGAGTCAAATTCTTCTCTGATTCACTCTGGGGCAAATCCTGACTAACTCAATTGACTTGAGAACAATGGCTTTGGATTTATATTGGCAAAACTGTGAACAGATTTGGGCCTCTCACACTACGAATGACTGCTTGGTCTTTATATGCTTTATCGAAAGCAGCTTTTGAGTCCGGCATGGATGCCAAATTATTCAAAGCAAAAGAGAGTGATTTTTTCCATGAATATTTGGACTGTCTGCACACTGTTATGCATTTTGTTATTCATAGTTTACATAAAGAATTGCAGAATTAATAGTATCTTGCATTTTGAGACACATCATGGACATGAATTAAGGAAGTTTCCTGCAAACTTACCACTAGTACACACAGAGAGCATTATCTTGAGCTCTGAAACATCATTTATCTCTTAGAATATAAATCCAAACCTGAACACGGCCCCGTCTGTTCCCACAGGCTGAGTAGCTGTGGTCTGGAGTTTGTTTTACTTCATCAGCTATTGCAAAATCAACATTTCATTCTCGTGCACTGTAGGAAGCCAAACTCAATTCATCTGGTGCTCCAGCTATCACTTAAAAGTGCTTTCGCCTTAGCACCACCAGAAAAAACATCTCAATTCTTTGCTGGAACAGCAAAGTAGAATTAGCTTAGCAATCGACATCTTGTTATTCGAGTTTAAATTGCACTGGAGGAAAACTGTGCCTCTGGGGAGACAAACATTTTCAAGAAAAACCTGTTCCATTTCTTTCATTATCTGTCGGAGACAGGGAGGGCCTGCCAGGACATGGGTGTCTCTGAATCACAACTGTGGACAACAACATCAGACGTTACTGTCCAATGGGAAGTGTAAAATGCAGCCTGAGTAAGATATGATACCTGCAATGTTGAGCAAGCCAAGTCTGCAGTAGAGCAATACATCTGCAGAATGGAACTGGCAGGAATTCCCTGCTGTCTGTCATGCCATCCCAAGACCAGATTCAGATCAGAGCCCCACTTTGTTCTAGCTGTCTAGGCAGCAGTACAACCAAGACCATGGAAAGATGCTCTCCTTGCTGCCAGCTCTGACCCTCAGTAGCGGGAAGAGCAATGTCACCAAAGATCATTTGTTTGCTGAACCCCCAGCACCCTTGGTCTGGAGGTGTTGCAGGTGTTGGATGCCGGGTGTTCCCTGACACAAGCAAGGCATTCCTCCCAGCTTGTTTCTGGGGTTCCCCAGCACCGTTCGTCTGGGGTTCCCCATTTGGCTGTGATGTTTTTGCAGAGAAAAGCATGCCAACAACGACATGTTTCAGAACCGCTCATCCTGGGGCAGTGAATCCAGCAGGATCATGTTCAGGAGTCAACAGCTGGCAAAGCCACCGAGTCAACAGCTGGAAAAGCCACCGGCAGGTGAGGACCAGGTGATGCCGCAAGCAGGGACAGTCGCCCATGGCGAGCACACCATCTGCAAGCCGGAGGGTGACACTGCAACCCTAGCAGCTCTCAGCTGAGGAACCAGCAGCTTTTGCTCCCAAGACCTGATTTCCAGCTGTATTTCAAGTTGAAGCTTGGCATAAGCAGAGACTGACACCTGTCAGAAGCTTGTTTAAGTACAAGTTATGTGTGTTACCTGTATTTACATGCACATTGTTAAATGTCATTATGAATTAATCATAACTCCCCAACTTAATCATTCATGATGGACAGTAAACTACTATTGAAACAGCACCTTAAAAAAAGATTAAAAAAAAAAAAAAAAGAATTTATATAACCCAGGGCCTTCCCACCTCCTACCTTTTCCTTCTTCACAGATTCTCCTGGTCAACCCTTACAGCTCACAGAGCCAGTCTGTTAGAGATACCACTATGATACAGATGTGTATAAAATGGAGGACAACAAACTGATGTGGAAAAATATATCAGATCTGAACATCAGGGGGCAAAGTGCTGAAAAGATTGATAGTTTCCAGCAGCCACATCCAGTTACAACAGCGACGAACAACTACTTTGTGATAGGTGTCCAGTGAGTCTCACAGTGCATGTAAATCCATCAATAAAAGACACAATTATTATTTTCAGTCTGTTTTTAAGCGTTGCCACCCAGGCGTTTGTGACATTGTGCTGCACAGCAGTGTCCAGCAAGGCAGAAAAACCAAAGGCAGAAGAAAAACCCCTCTGATGGGGAAATATCTGCATCCGAAGCAGCAATAGTCATCCAGGAGGAGGCCTTAACCAGACAAGAAATACATTGTGAGCTTATCTGGAAGTAACATCCTACTTGCATCCTCAGTGCAGAACCCCCCAGTAAATCATCCCAGCATCAGCCAGAGGCTCTTGACACCAACCCTACTGCAAGTCTCCGCTTTCCTGGGGCTCAGAAGGATAAACTAAAGCCGAGGCTGTGGGGCTTGACCTAAGATGGAATAAAAAACTGGTTTGCCCTGGTTGCCTCGCTGTGCTTAGTCCCTTATAGCTCAGTACAATTTTCTGCCCATGTTTTCCAACCAGATGGAGGCAATTCTGCTCTTTTCATGGACCAGTATTCAGATACTTGTCCAAATAACCAGGGACAGCATGGCAAACAGTTTCACAGAGAGCCCAGAAGATGTATATTTAGTGAACTATAAATGGGAACAAAACTCATAATCTTTAAAATACCAAAGCAGTCCTGAAACTGGGAGTTTGATGAGAGAACTGCTGTACCCATGAGCAAAAGCAGCTCCTCGGTTCTTCTTCCAGGCAAATCTTGCATTTTATAAAACCACAGGAATCTCATTTAGTTTCTTAAGGGTTAAAAAAACAAAACAAAACAAAACAAATCTTCTTGAATTATTCCAGTGTGATCAAGTTCTAGTTCTGCATCCTCCAAAGTTCACTGTCCTCAGATAGGACACCTTGCCCTCCACCTCGGGTGTTACAGATCATTAAATCCAGGCTGATGGGACACATGGGCTGGGGGGAACACATCTAGTATTGAATATATTAACCTGCATTTAACATCTGCTTCTCAGGGAAATCTTGTGCAGTTTTTCTTTAGGAATGCTCAGATTATTTTCTTTTAGAGTCCAAAACCCAAACATTCAGTCTAAAAAGTAGCCACAGACAATCAAGGATATAAAACTAAACTTGCCATTCTGCTCACATGTAAGTATTTTGGGTGTGAGCAGTAGTGCTGGAAAACTGCAGCCCTCATGGGTGTGGGTTTTACAGGCATCAGCCGGCACATCAGCTGCGCCATGCATTTGGCAGCCTGGCACCTACAGCTGTTCCTCAGTGCTGTTTTTGGTGCTGCCAGCTGGGCTGAGCCATCCCAAATGGATCCCGTGTGCGTAACAAGGATGGCTTCTTGTATTGGGTCGAGCTGAGACAGAGTTAATTTTCCTTGTAGCAGCCCTCGTAGTGCTGTGCTTTCTGTTGGTGTGCAGAAAGGGGTTGGTAACCCACCAGGGTTTTGGCCGCTGCTGAGCAGGGCTGGCACAGCACCAAGGCTGTGTCTCCAACATTGCCCCCCCACCACCAGTGGGCTGGGAGGGGGCAAGATCTTGGGAGGGGACGTAGCCAAGACACCTGCAAAGGGATATTCCATACCATACGACATCGGCTCAGATATAAAAGCTAAGGGAAAAGGAGGAAGAAGGGGGGGGGGGGGGGCCGCTTTCATCTTTTGTGACGTTTTGTCTTCCGGAGCAACGGCTATGCATGCTGAAGCCCTCCTTCCCGGGAAGGGGCTCGACATCACCTGCTGATGGGAAGTAGAGAATAAAATCTTGTTTTCCTTTTGCTATCATGCATGGTCTTTGGTTTTTATTAAACTGCCTTTATATTGACCCACAAGTTGGTTGTTTTGGTTTTATTTTTTCCATCTCATTCTCTCCCCACCTGTCCTGCTGAAGAGGGAAGTGGTAGAGCGGCTCGGTGGCACCTCATATCCAGCCAGGGTCAAACCATCACAATTCTGCATATACCTGGGGCTGCTGGGTCCTGCCCAGGGAGATGGAGAGGTGGGGGTAGCCAAGCGCTCACTGCCCCCAGCCCAGTGCCTGCACTTGCTGAGCACACACCTGCAAATGAAAGGAGACACCTGCAAGGGCCTAAGCCTACAGATACCAGCAAGGGCTTGCTCTGAAAGGTTTATTTTCACCCATCTGCTTTACGGCACTGATTTTCCATACCGATGAGCAGCAGCAGCCCTGCTGCAGGTCAATGGCTCACCACAGAGGTCAAAGGCAAAGAGCCGCTGTGATTCCTTGCAAAGGCCCACCTGCAGCATTCTAACTACTCATTTCTGATTTGGAAGACCCCATTTCAGCATGACACCTGCAGGCAAGTTTAACTCTCCAGTGGGAGTACACACGCGTGTAGTGGGGGGGTGTCCAATAGCCAGGCCGAAGACTTTTCAGTGCCTACATGAAAATATTAGCAAGCGTTCCTGCAATTTAATCAATACTCTAAGGTCACAATTAGTTTAGCGTTTGCTTCTTCTGTCACACAAGCTGGTAGTTCCTGGGTACACTTGTCTAACAAATTCTAAACTTCTCAAAATTCATATTTCACGCTGCCATTTTGTAACCATGGAAGGAAAATGCTGAGGTGCAAGTGGGTGCAATCCACCACATCTCCAAGGCAGGTACAGCATGCTGTGCATGTCCCACTGGATCATAAGACATAAAATTGCCACCAGTACAAAACTCTTCTCTGAATGTTTTACGCCTAAAATCAAAGCTCATTTTAGAGGTAAGGAGAAAAAAAACCTGTCTTGCAAAGAGGAGTCCTTGTTCCTTCCGATCGGGAATATTAATCAAAACCTCGGTTTGGGATGATCAGTGGGTGTAGGGCACAGATGAGGTGATTTCGCAACTGATGATCATCTATCACAAAAGTATATGCATACACCTCTCCAGTTCAGTATATAGCACAAGGAGAGAGCTGGCAACCACACAGCACTTGCTCTCCTCCTCCATTCCACTGCTCAATTACATTGAACAGAACTTAGCAATAAAATCGGCATGTCCTGAATGTTTTTTCTGTGTAACCCTTTGCTGCAGTTACTAAAGGTACATGATGTGATAAATGTAGCACAATAAAATGGATGGCGCACATCAGAAGAAATTATGAGCTGCTTGTATATCTACTTACAGATCAACAGTGGCCATTTCCCTCCTCCCATCACTATTTGAGACAATGTGTTAATAAAAACATGCATTTCTTGAGTAGCTTTCTCCATTTTACAATTATTATCAGCACTGCCAAGGTGATCTTGATCTGGATCTGAAGTCCAGCTTCACCCTTTGTGCAATATAGACAAACCAGCAGTGTTTCATAGAAAGTGCTCAGCATCTGTCCCTGGGAGAGACGACCACAGCCTCAAAGTACCGCATCTCCTGGGAGCTCATCCAAGCTTTGCTCCCTTGCATGGGAGTTTACGTTTCCCATGGACCTCTATGGTATCTTTGTCATCATGGTTCTCCTAAGCTTTCCTAGCCATTTACTGTCACGCAGACCTGCCGTGCAAGAGACTGCATGTATGGAAGGGCCTTATCCTTCATCCTTTATGAAACAGTCCTGGGAACCTTGGCCCTGGAGATGGTGGCCAAGTGAGCATAGTGCAGCAGGTCTGACTACACCCTACATTAAAACTTCCAAGAGACAAGGAAAACCCACTAAAGGATTTGTTTCTCTTTAAATGAAACATACTCACTTCTTAATATCCAGATCTGAAATTCGGCAGGAAAAAAAAAGAGGGGAGAAAAGACAAAAAAAGGATTTTATCATCGATAGGAGCCAAAAAAGATTGTTTTCCTCCGAAATGAGACACCCTTCTTGGTGAGATGCAGCTATGCAAAGAGAGAAGCCCCAAGATCTCCTGAGTCAGCAGCACTTTACTGTGACACCGTGCAGGAGGGAGCTTTCCGCCATCTGCCACCACACGTGGATGTCTCGGGGCTGGAGTCACCAAACCAGCAGCTGCCAGCTCAGCCAGAGGGAAGACTCAGTTAATGGCACAAAAGCAAGTTTGAAGAAGAAGACATTTTCTTCCTTCCTACCAACCCAGAGATATCCATGGCTTTGGCAGAAGTGAACCAGAAAACAGATAGTGACACTTGGTCCCTTCCTTCATGGTTCTCTGACCCCAGACCTGAGCAAGAGGATAAAAAGCAATGTCTATGTCCCTCTTCCCTGTCACAGGCAAGATCTGAGATATCAAGAGAAAGGTATAGAGAAAGAAAGAGATGGAGTTCCTGCAAAGGATTGGCTTCAGGTCTCGGACAGCCGCTCTGAAGCTCAGGTAGCTGGTACCTATAGAAGCTTTAATGATGGTTTAGGCAGCCAGGGTGCTATAAGAACAGTCTCTGGATACCTACCACACTTTAAATCTACCGATTCCACTGGTTAAGTTTACATCACACAGCATGTCTTGTTTGCACTAGTATTGGCAATTCAAGATCATAAAATGTTTTGGGTTGGAAGGAACCATTAAAGATCATGGGCAGGAACATCTCTCAGTAGACCAGATTCCTCAAAGCCGCCTTCAGCCTGACTCTGAACAACTCCAGGGATGGGGCATCCACAAACCCTCTGGACAACCTGTTTCAGCGTCTCACCACCCCCATCGTAAAAAAATTCTTCTTTATGTCTAATCTAAACCTACTGTATTTCAGTTTAAAACCATTGACCCTTGCCATGTCACCATAGGCCTTGGTAAAAAGTCTTTCTCCTTTCTTATAAGCCCACTTTAAGTATTGAAAGGGCACAATAAGGTCTCCCAGGAGCCTTCCGTACACTACTGTAGAAGTAACTTTGCAAATACTTATTAAAAATTAATCTCATTAACATCAGGATGACAGGAATCGACAACATATGCAATTTAGTTAAAAACGTCTGCTATCTCTGCTATAATTTTCTCAGAGACACTATCACCAAGTCACTTGATATCTTCTGTTTTCCTGTCCCCAAGAGCTGGATTTGCTTATTCTTCAGTCATCAATCAAATGTGATGGAGGGGATCCCTTCTCCTCTTTGCTAACACAATAACGTAAAGAGGACATGAGATGGCACAGGCACCATCAACTCCCTGTTTATAAAACATTTACAATACCTATCTTTTCTTTTTACAGGAAAAGGAATCATGGCTTGTGGACTGAAATGCATTTACTGAATATTCACAGAATCATAGAATTGTTTAGGTTGGAAAAGCCCTTTCAGATCACCAAGCCCAACCATTCCCCTACCCCTGCCATCCCACCCCCAAACCCTGGCCCTCAGCACCTCGGCTGCCCGGCTGTTAAATCCCCCCAGGGGTGGGGACTCGACCCCTTCCCTGGGCAGCCCCTTCCAGCCCCTGACAGCCCTTTGGGGAAGGAATTGTTCCCCAGGCCCAACCTCACCCTGCCCTGGCACAACTTGAGGCCGTTGCCCCTCGTCCCATCGCCCCTGCCCTGGGAGCAGAGCCCGACCCCCCCCGGCTCCCCCCTCCTCTCAGGCAGTTGTAGGGAGCGATGAGGGCTCCCCTCAGCCTCCTCTGCTCCAGGCTGAACCCCCCCAGCTCCCCCAGCCGCTCCCCAGCAGCCTGGGGCTCCAGACCCCTCCCCAGCTCCGCTGCCCTTCTCTGGACACGCTCCAGCCCCCCCAGGGCTTTTGGGGAGGGAGGGGCCCAACCCTGACCCCAGCAGTCGAGGGGCGGCCCCCCCAGTGCCCAGCACAGGGGCACGCTCCCTGCCCTGCTCCTGCTGGCCACACCACCCCTGATACAAGCCAGGATGCCGCTGGCCCTCTTGGCCACCTGGGCACCCTGCTGGCTCCTATTCAGCCCCCTGGTGACCAGCACCCCCAGGGCCTTTTCCGCCGGGCAGCTTTCCAGCCCCTCTGCCCCACGCCTGGAGCGTTGCCTGGGGTTGTTGTGACCCCAGGGCAGGACCCGGCCCTTGGCCTTGTTGAACTTCATACTGGAAATTGAGGGTGCAAAATACTGAGACACAGCTCATGGAGAAGAGCCCACAATCCAAGGGAGCAACCAGTGGCTCACCCTTGGAACTTTTGACCATGTAGACAAGTTTCTTGGAGGTCCTGGGGCTGTCATGATTGGAAATAAGTGTTGCAAGTTTTGGACCAAGTTTTTAAATTTCTGATAGGGACTATAAGAATCAAATCCCTGTTTAATTCATTACACGGTGTTTCAAACACAAGCTCTTGCCTTTCCTGCAGAAACTGTTGAGAAACTAAGCAAAAGACCACATAGAGATTATTACAAGCATTTGCTGGAACTTCTCTCTTTAAAAAGTGCAATAGTTATTATTCCTCTATTATAAAAAAAGTGTTGTACGAGGGGAGACATCCTCTTTCTCCCTGGGGAGCCATCACAAATGCAGTGGGTTATGTGCATGCCCTGAATGCAGTGTCACAGTGCCCATAGCAGGACCGTGCTTCTCCTGCATCAGAGCGGTTGAATCATTTTTCTTTTCCCAGTACAGCCATATGGCACCGTTACAGAAGTCATCAGTTATAGTTAACCTATAACCACACCGTAAGCGTGAGGTGTTTTACAAGATTCTTTGGGCACGCTCAGTTCCCCAAATTGCAACATACAAGACGTGTTATTACTTCAATTAACTGATGGGGAAACCACAGTGCTGAGAGGTTAAGTGTCTTGCCCCAGTCATGCCAAGATCCAGTTGCACAGGTAATGGGTGGCCAGTGTCACCCCTCAGCAGTCCATTATCTCTTTGCTGCCCACCTCTCTGATAAGGAGATAACCTTGCCGTGCTTGGGAGCTTCTTCCTACATATTGAGGGCTTTTTCTTTGAATCATGGAGCTACACCATGGGTCTTTGCTGCTCACCTTGCAGTTTCCTCACTTCTCTGCCACAGCACTGCAGGTTTGCTGGGGATGGGATTACTAGCTGTCACCCAGCAGATAAAATGCTAAAGTACAGTCTTTTCCCACAAGCTGTCTAGATGTTGCCAGGCTGCAACGCTTCTCCTGACCATGGTCTTCTAATGAATCCGAGCGCATCATCTAAAACCTTAAGTCATTGCACAGCTCACAATGCACTGAACTTAAGTACACTGTGCATATAAAATGAGTGCCCTATTTATTTTTACCGACACAGTATTAAGGTTTAGAGATGACTAGCAATATTTCCCCAGCCTATTTGGTTACTTACAACAGCCAGAGAGATGGTGTGCTGGACCTTCTGCTTCTACATCAATCCTAAACAGTCTACTGACTGCTGAAATCACTGGCACGCTCCTGCTGCATATTCTTGAGCAGGGCTGTGCATCTTTGCTATGTACCCTGCTTACATGAGGGGAGTTATAGAGTACCAGGTTGGAAGGGACCTCAAGGATCATCTGGTCCAACCTTGCTAGGCTATGTCTAGACAAGGTGGCCCAGCACCCTGTCCAGCTGAGGCTTGAAAGTGTCCAGTGTGGTGGAGTCAACCACTTCCCTGGGGAGATTATGCCAATGGCTGATTGTTTGCATTGTGAAAAATTTTCCTCTTGTATCCAATCAGAATCTCCCCAGGAGTAACTTGTACCCGTTACCCCTCGTCTTTTCCAGGTGACTCCTTGTAAAAAGGGAGCCTCTGTCTTCTGTGTAGCCACCCTTTAAATACTGCAACATGGTGATAAGATCTCCTCTAAGCCTCCTTTCCTCAAGGCTGAACAAACCCAGCTCCCTCAGCCCATCATCACAGGGCAGGCTTCCCAGTCCTTGGATCATCTTGGTGGCCCTTCTCTGGACCCTCTCCAGCCTGTCCACATCTGACAATTGCAGCTTCTGAACAGCACCACAATGCAAATACTAATTAGGAGAATGTAATTACAGCAGTACCATGCACAGGGCAAAGCGGCTTCATAAACTGAAAAGCCAACGCGGACACAATCTGTCAGTGCCACCTCACATAGTAAAAATACTTATTTAACTAGAAATATTCCCTACATAAGAGAGACAAGCGCCTGCCCCCCCAGGAAGGGTCCCTCAATGGGAATCTGCAGGGCCAACAGCATAACTACCTGCTCAAGAGGGGAGGTGAGAAATGATGGGTCTGACCTTTTTTTTTGTTGTACTCATCTTCTGTCGCATTGGAGGAGTCCGAATGATAGTCCCGAAGCTCCTGTTCATACATCTCCAAAAAATTCTCATCTGTCTTTCCTTTCTTGGACTTGTCACCTTTTTTCTTCTTCTTTTCTTTTCCTTTTTTGCCTTTTTTCTTCTTCTTCTTTCTGTGCTCGTAGTCATCCTCATCCTCACTGCTAAACTCTCTGCGCTTGTTTTTTTTTTTTTTCTTTATCTTCACTTCCCCATCATTCTCTGAGTCCTTGGTCTTTGATTTCTTTTTGCTTTTTTTCTTCTGGCTTTCATCTTCCCCATCTTCCTCAGTTGCCTCCTCAACTACCTCTTCTACTACCTCCTCTTCCTCTTCCTCCTCCTCCTCCTCTTCTACTTTGTTCTTTTTGGTCTTTTCTTTCATGTCATTGTTTTTCACCCCTACACTTTTAACAACGCTCTACGATTGTCTTACCCTGACTTCTGCCACCTACCTTCTGCCACCTTACCTCCCCTCCCTGCCTAGGGCTGGGCTGCCCTCGTTTCACAGTGTCCTTCCTCCTCCCCACCTCAGTGTCCTGCTCAGTCCTTATCCTTCTCAGCCCACAGGTGCCAACAGCTCACCTCCTTCTGACTCTTCCTGCCTTCCTTCACCTCCTTCACTGAGGCACCTTCCTCTCTCTTTTGTCTCTCCTGGTCTTTGGGTTTTCTCCTTTTCGTTATTATTATTTATTCATTGGTCTGTGCTGAGAACTTTCTCTTTTTTTTAGAGCTGCCTCAGCCTCCACTCAGGGTCAGTTGACAATCTGGGTCTACAGTATCAGGACGTGCCAATCAAGGTTGCAGCTCCCTGGAAAAATCGGTCAGATGAGGGCACATGGTCAAGTAGCTTCTTGTCCTTCACATGCCAGCTCAGGACAGGATAAAACAGAGGCATTTCTCCTCCTCATAACATGTAGCAGCTTCAGAAACCTCATGAAAAATTACTTAGTGCTACCCAGTCATGTGGTTATAAGACAGATGGGCAGGTGAAAAAGGAGACCCACCAAGCAACCATATCGCACTGGTCTGCATTTCCTCTCCATTATTCATGGTATCAGGATCACCTTACTGATAACTAAGGTCTCAACTTTACATGGATTTTTTTTTTTTTTGACCAGCCAGGCCAGTGACCAGAAAAAACAAACACCTCCAAGATCTCTGTCTGGAGACCTTCAGCATCAGCAACATCCTCCTGCATCCAGCTCCTCCATCCCCCAGTTACTGTGCTGTACCTCCAACCAAATGAAAAATCAATGCTCGATAAATAAATACGAGAGTCAGAAGACGACACTGAATGCACTTTACACAAGGTGCCCTTATAACAGCCCATCTTGGCCAACCAAAGAGAAATAAAGCTTAGATTAATAACTGAGCACAAGCACAAATACACCAATCTGACAGCTCTCACAGGCAAATATTGAGGTGAGATAGGTGGAGGATGGGAAGAATAAGTGATGTAACATCATGGTTGGAGGGACACCACAGCATGAAGCATGCCCAACACCCAGCTTGTGCCCAGGGACGTCAGCACATGGCTCATCCAACATATAGTACATGCAACTCCCGTGCCCAAAGGAAGATATGCCAGTGGGAGACAGGGTGGGACTGAGACCCCTTTGATCCCTCTTTTCCCACCTGAGCCACCAGATGATTTAAAGTCTGACTGTGAAGGGGAAGAGAAAAGAAGAAAAATGATTACTTCTTATTCAAAGGTGCTGCTATGGCTTTTGTCATAGAAAATGAAGTTTAATTAAAAATTGTGATATGGAAAACCATCATGAATTTCTCCGGTGTAGCTCAAACGTGCATAAACCAAGCAGGGCAGTCATCCTGTCACTAAATCACACTAATGGAAGGAGTGAGAGCTGAATTTATGGCAGGGCTGTAGGACGGTGATACAGAGCCTCCTGCTACCACCGCCCTGCCTGTGGGACAACTCAGCCCACAGCTTCCTCAAATGATGAACGCAGTGCGATTTGCTCCATGGTAGCTGCCCAAGTTAATGATACCGTAACTACTGGTAAGTCGGGGCGGTTGGCTGTGCTAAGTCTCTAATGCACATGATTTTAAAACTCTTCCTAGATAAATTCGGGGGGTTCCAGCAGCCAGCCTGGGAGGGGGGATGACATCAGGAGCATGAGGAACAGACCTTTCGATGGCAGGATGCACAGCCTGAGCAGGGTGGCAGCGGCGTTGCCCCAGGCAGGAGCGGATGGGGAGCACCAGGCCCAGAGGATTCGGGGTTGGTGAGGATCTGTCCCGCCCTCCTTAGCAGGTGTTTGGCACCAGTATCCAACAATTTAATGGGAATAATAATTTTTAAGATGAACTGTATTTTTTATGGTCTCTGTTGTTAAGTGGAGATGTTTCTATTAAGCGTCATAAAGTAAATTATTCAGGGACAGCTTCAAGTAGGTTAAAGCACAAGTTTGGGATGAAACACAAGAATGGCTTTTCCAAGGTCTTAAAATCATAATGAAAAAAAACAGAAAAATCACTGTCTTTCCTTACAATACAGCTCTCACTTGCCATACTCCTGGGAGATGGGCACCTGAAATCCCCTGTTTACTTTCAGGTCTTTATTTTCTAGAAAGCAACAGAGAGGCACGTAGTGCATCTCTGCGTGGCACTTCTGAGAGCAAGCATGGGACAGTAGGCTCAGCAAGCACCAAGGGCACACTGCTCCGAAGGGGATCGTCCAGGCACGTGGATGCTGCCAGTCCAGAGGAGCTGGGGGATCCTGCAGAGATTTGATGATGCAGCACATTTTCTCAGACAGATTCTTTGCAGGGCACTACGTTCACAGCTGTCACCCTTCCCCTCTCTGGGACAGCCATCAGCTCACAACAGAAACCACAGGCACAAACATTTCAGCTTACAGCTGAGAGCTGGATTTAGGTTTTGGCTGCAGAAAACCCAGCCCTTTCCTCAAAAAAAAACCACCAAAAAAACCCCCAAACCAACAACAACAAAAAAAAAAACCCACAACAAAAGAACCCCACAGAACAGAACAAAAACTCACCTTCAGAAAAAGGAAAAAAAAAACAAAGCTCATATCTTTGCTATGTGTTCGCAAGGCAAACACTTCATTACAGTGAGTCCCTGCTCCAGCTCTATGCAGCAAAATGCTGAGAGCATCAACGTCTAAGGCCAAAAGGCAGCATTATGATTACTCAGGACAAGTCATCCAGGTGCAAGATTGGTCCCTTCTAGTCCTAAAATACTTTTCCCACTATCTGCTTACCCCCACCCCCATGGATAGCTACCTCACTTTGACAGCAGAGCTGTTGGAGTAGAAGAAATGCCTTTTTCCACCCCCCTGCACTGGAAGATTCAGTTTTAGGATGCTCAGGGAACCTCTGGGAGCAGCCTCAGGTTGATGCAGCCCCAGCAAGGGCTGAGACCATGCAACAGTCCCAGCTACACTTGCAGAGATACCCCGACCAACGAGTCATATATCAGGAGGTGTCCTGGTTTTGGCTGGGACAGAGTTGATTTTCTTCCTAGTAGGTGGCATAGTGCTGTGTTTTGGATTTAGCACGAGAAGAATGTTGATAACACGCTGATGGTTCAGTTATTGCTAAGTAGTGCTCACACCAGTCAAGGACTTTTTCAACTTCCAAAGCCTTTGAACAAATTAAACAGAAGATAGCTCATGCAGTAGCCCGTGATCCAGTCCAGGCAGGGTAAGATGTAAAAAATGTGCTCCAAACCACAGCCGGGGAGAATGGCCCTACCTGGACCCTCTGGCAGAAAGCACCAGGGGAGACTTTGAGGTCAACCCTAGGGTTTGGGAGTCAGGGATACAGAGGATCTGAGGCCAGCTGTATTTCAACAGAAGAAGAGATATTGGCAGCATATGAAGGGGTTCAAGCTGCTTCAGAAGTGGTTGGTACTGAAGCACAGGTCCTGTTGGCACCCCAACTGCCGGTGCTGGGTGGGATGTTCAAGGGTTCCCTCTACACATGATGCAACTGATGCTACATGGAGTAAGTAGGTGGCACTCATCACATAACGGGCTCGAATAGGAAACCCCAGCTGCCCAGGAATCTTGGAAGTGATCATGGACTGGCCAGAAGGCAAGGATTTTGGAATATCACTAGAAGAGGAGGTGACAAGTGCTGAGGAGGCCCCATGCTGAGCACAAAAAGGGACTGTCGTGGCTTAGCCCCAGTTGGCAACCAAGCACCACACAGCTCATTCCCCCTGCCCCAGTAGGATGGGGGAGAGAATCAGAAGGTCAAAAGTAAGAAAAATTGCGGGTTAAGATAAGAACAGTTTAATAATTTAATAATAATAATAATGATGATGTAATGAAAAGGAAAAAAAGAGAGAGAGAGAAACAAAACACAGGAAAACCAAGTGTTGCTACCTCTCACCAATCATACCCAACCCATCCCCAAGCAGCAATCGCTGCTCCTCAGCCAACTGCCCCCAGTTTATATGCTGAGCAGGATGCCCTATGGTCTGGGATAGCCCTGGGGCCAGTGGGGGTCAGTTGTCCTGGCTGTGCCCCCTCCCAGCTCCTTGTGCCCCTGGCAGAGCAGGGGGAGCTGAGAAGTCCCTGACTGGTGTAAGCCCTGCTCAGCAACAACTAAACCACCAGTGAGTTATCAACATTCTTCTGGTACTAAATCCAAAACACAGCGCTATGCCAGATGCTAGGAAGAAAACCAACCCAATCCCAGCTGAAACCAGGACAGTATGAAACATCTGAGGCACTAAAGTCACCAGTGGGACACCATGGTATTTGTCCCAGTGAGAACCACCCATCTGAGCTACCTCTAGCCTTGCGCTTTGCTTTCTCCTGGTGCAGTGGAGCAGGACCTCAGGTATAAGCCACGAAAAAAAAAAAAAAAAGAAAAAAAAAAAGAAAAATATCACCCCTATCAAATGGGCTAAAATTATGAAGGAGAAGAAGTATTTACCATGTCTCATTCAAACTTTTCTCTGTACACTTCCTTCGCCTGTTGTTTTAATTAAAAAGAAATGTGCCGAGAACACTCAAGCTCACTTTTGTTCTTTTTGTGAATAACAGCTGGGAGAAGAACAATGGGGTTTATTGGTGCATAAAGAACTACTGGGAAAGCAACCAAGCGATTGGTGAGAACCATTAGTTAAATCTGTCAGCAGTATTTATATGGGTCTATATCCTCACCCTGCATTCAGCAAGACATTCCCCCAAACCCTCCCTCTCAAAAAGACTTGGGCCAGAACCCACCAGAGCACTGTGTGGCCTGGGTGACTTAGAATCATAGAATCACAGAATTGTTTAGGTTGGAAAAACCCTTTCAGATCCCCCAGCCCAACCGCTCCCCTACCCCTGCCATCCCGCCCCCAAACCCTGGCCCCAAGCACCTCGGCTGCCCGGCTGTTAAATCCCCCCAGGGGTGGGGACTC
>JADKXX010005949.1:0-13246 GCA_017310255.1 Butorides virescens | reverse complement strand
CCTCTCTGGGCAACCCCTGCCAGGGTTTCACCACCCTCATTGGCAAGAATTTCTTCCTTAGATCCAGTCTAAACCTACCCTGGTTTAGTTTAAAACCATCCCCCCTTGTCCTGTCACAGCTGGCCCTACTAAAAAGATTTTTCCCATCTTTCCTATAGGCCCCCTTTAGGTACTGAAAGGCCATAATCAGGTCTCCCTGCAGCCTCCTCTTCTCCAGGCTGAACACCCCCAACTCTCCCAGCCTGGCCCCACAGCAGAGGGGCTCCAGCCCTCGGATCATTTTAGTAGCCCTCCTCTGGCCCCGCTCCAACAGGTCCATGTCCTCCTTGTGCTGAGGGCTCCAGAGCTGGACGCAGGGCTCCAGGGGGGTCTCCCCAGAGCAGAGCAGAGGGGCACAATCCCCTCCCTCCACGCTAGCCACGCTCCTCCTGATGCAGCCCAGGGTACGGTTGGCATTTCGGAGCCTGATTGATTTCCTGCCCCCTCGGAAACCAAACCACCCTCCATCACAAATCTCATGGGCCATCCAGAGACAAAGCTCTGCTTCGTGACAAAACATGCTTGGCTACCTCCTGCCAGCAGAACAACTAATAAATTATATTACAGCACAGGTGAACAGCAATTCATGTTTAACACCTATTTGCACTGACACTTCTACCTCTCATGGTAAACAGCTGGATTTTGGTCTAGTGACCCCAGGTCCTACTGCTCATACAGCATTGAGCCTGGTCAGATTGGATAGCAACATTTATACCTGTAGTTAAATAGGGTTTTTTTTTAAAAAAAAAAACAAAACCCAAAGCTTCCAACATTGTAGAATTCAACATAGTCACAATAATGGTTCATCACCTCCCCTGGTGAACATGTCCCACATCTAACTTCAGCTTCCAACCATATCTTTTGTACTGAAGCCTACTAGACTGAAGCAAGACTGACTTTGGGTGCCCAGGAAGGCATCGGCACGCAGACACCATGCTGAGATAAACGAAGGGGCTTGACTTAGCAGTTTTCAGGCACATTTCCAAGCTTTTCACTATTCTCATAGGAACTCTCTAACATTTTGCAAGCTTGACGCTGGGACTACAGCAGGGGTTTTGTACCCGAGCCACACAGGGACCCCTTATTTCCACAGGGATGCTTCCTGATGCGGTAGGAGCTCATGGTAAACCTTCTTTCATGCCTGTGGACTTTCTTCATGTCAATGCATCTATTGAGGATTAGCAGAGGATGGAGGATTATTTTTTTTCAGCCTACAAAATGTAGCTTAAGAGCCAAAAGTACCTAACTGAGAGTCTGGCTCGAAACCCAACCCACTGAACCTCCTGAGAACGTTTTGCACCAGCCCTGGCATACTTTGCCTCTAGAAGTACCTGGACAGAAATCCCCACTGCTCTGTGTTGTAGCATGATGTACAAAGCTGTTAAGAAGCAAACAGGCAGTGGTGGGGAGTTTTTTATACTGTGAGCTTTGAAATTAGATTCCTGGAAATGCTGTTTTAAGACCAATCCCTCAAATCCATTTAAATGAACATAAATAAGCATTGCATTCCTACACAGATGAACTCCAGAAACGAGCAGAATGACAGTTACTTGTCTTTCCTATCTCCTAGGAGAAATGGACAGCATGGCAGGAGCAAAGAGAGCTTGTATATGTGCATATATATATATATATATATATATACACACACACACACAGAGTATATACAGACCAAGAGCAACTGAAGCACATACACAGAAAGGAGAGAGAAAAGTAACCCAGTGCTGTCTTCGCAATGGACTACAGCACACAAAGGATGAATGGTGGATGACAAGGTGACCATGAGCCAGCAGTGTGCCCTTGTTGCCAAGAAGGCCAATGGCATCCTGGGGTGTATTAAGAGGAGTGTGGTCAGCAGGTCGAGGGAGGTTCTCCTGCCCCTCTACTCTGCCCTGGTGAGAACCCACACGGAGTACTGTGTCCAGTTCTGGGCTCCCCAGTTCAAGAAAGATGAGGAACTCCTAGAGAGAGTCCAGAGGAGGGCAACGAGGATGATGAGGGGACTGGAGCATCTCCCCTACGAGGAAAGGCTGAGGGAGCTGGGCTTGTTCAGCCTGGAGAAGAGAAGACTGAGAGGGAACCTCATCAACACATACAAATATCTCAAGGGTGGGTGTCACGAGGACGAAACCAGTGGTGCCCAGCAACAGGACAAGGGGCAATGGGCACAAACTGAAACATAAGAGGTTTCAGTTGAATAGGAGGAAAAACTTCTTTACTCTGAGGGTGACAGAGCACTGGAACAGGCTGCCCAGGGGGGCTGTGGAGTCTCCTTCTCTGGAGATATTCAAAGCCTGCCTGGATGCTGTCCTGTGTAACATGCTCTAGGAGAGCCTGCTTTAGCAGGAGGGTTGGACTGGGTGATCTCCTGAGGTCCCTTCCAACCCTTGCCATTCTGTGATTCTGTGAATGTGAAGGAGCAAGGCACATGTACAGTATCAAACAGGTGAAATAATCTGCTACAAAAAAACCCCAAAACTGTAGAGGGCACCTTTACAAGAAGACACGAAGAGGAAAATGTTATTTCCGCACGTCCTCATGTGGCAGTCATAAGTCAGTCATAATCCACACTGAGATCAGCCCTGCCAACTAATTGAACTGAAAAGCCGACTGAAAGCAAGCTAATTCCTAGCATTTTCTGGGGGGCAAAGGCTCAGTTCAGAAAACATTTTTGCAGCTGATCAACTCTAAGCATGTAATTAGACCCGCAGGGTAAAATCCTGGTGTTAGTAGTAAGCTCTTACTGAACCGGAGCAAGGCAAGATTTTGCCTGTTGGACTTAGCGAGCACTTGGAGGCTTCCCTAAATCCAGACGGAAATTTCAGCTCTTTGCAGAGAAAGTATTTGTGCAACTTCCTTCTATTCCCTTCACAAAGAAGTTGCCCGAGGCCAAAATTTCCAAATGTTGCTGTCCTAAACCGAGGCATGTTTTGCACTGTTTTCACCAGGGCTGGACAACTGCAGCTCCCATCTTCTCAGTCCCATCCTGCCATGAACCAGCACCTTGCACCCAGGTGTGGTTCCCAGCTTTAGCATCTCAGGGGGGGTGCTTTTTGGGACTTGGCTTGAGACTTAATTTCATCAACCCATCAAAATAATTGAATATCTCCTTCACTGCAAACCTGTCAGCAGTCTCACTGGAGCTAGCGCCTGCCAAACTAAACAGCCCTTTAAGTGTTATGGTGGATGAAGTTCACTGTCACCTCCTTTGTGGGGAGCATGATGCTCTTTGCAATTGGATACGCAGCCACTTAATGCATTCAGCTGATTAACCAGAAAACAGTTTTTTCCCTTTTGTGTAAATCCTTCAAGTCAGAAGTTTCTCTGGAAAAATTCCCCAGGACATCACTGACTGATGTTTTCTTCAGACAAAGGCCACCAGTGCCTGCTGGTCTCACTGGAAGAGCAGCCTGTACGATCCCGAAGGGCTCCGGGCAGAGCTGAGGATGTACCTCCCCCTTGTTATCCCTTCCCACAACACGGAACAGTCACCAAGATATTCAAAACCCCCCCAAAAAGTCCCTGCCTCGCAGGTGATGAGCAATCTGGGATATTTTGTGGAATTCTTAAAGCTGAGCTATCAAAAAGCCCACACACCTGCACACTTCAGCATTAGCATTTTTGCAACACATTCAACCAAGAACTATGGCCAAAGTAGAACTTTGGCTAACGTAGACCATGGCACCCCACCACCCACCGTGGGAGGTCAGTGATTAAGACCATGCAACGCTGTGCTGTCTCCATCCTCTGCTTGGGTTTCAGGCCAGCAGCACACCTGAGATGTACTTAAAATTAAGCCTGAGACCCTAGAGTCTAAACTAGGGATTTCAGTGGTGACATTAGAGCCGTTCGAAGAACAGGGCATTGCTCCAAAATTCAACAGTACTTTGTCTCCAATACATAAAGGCCAAATCATGCCTTTACTTGAAAGACACGCACCTTCTCCTGAGAAGCTACAAAGCAGAATAATTCAAATATCCAGTTAGTAAGTGGCTTGTGAAAGCATAATTCTTCTTGGTCTTTTGACAGAGACTTAAGATTTATTAGCAAACCACTTCATGTGCAAAGAAAGAAAAATAAAGCAAGGAAAGCACAAAAGGCTCCTCACCCGTTACCATTTTACCACCAAGATTTTCAGCACAGTTCAGCCCTCACTGCCAGGGCCAGATCTTCGAGTCTGTTTTAGTCTGCATTGCTTCATTCAAGATATTAAACAATAAACTTCTTATTTCTTACTGTAGCAGCCTAGCCTATGCACACACACACACCCCCCAGTCATACAGATTTGGGGAAGCTTATTATACTCATAAACTATCAAGTCATCATGTAAGTTTTTATTTCCCCATTATTAACTTATGTAAATTCAGCTCCTTTGAGGGCAAAGCTGTGGCAGAGGAGCAAACAGGGCACTCTGCTACTCTTTGCACAAATTTATGTGTATTCTTACAGATATCCTCCACCCGGGATGAAGAGCAGCTCTCAGATTTGATCTCATCTGTCTTTTCCTGCAGAGGACAAAGTGATGAGACTTCAAAAAAAAAAACAAACCAGTGCCAGTTTAGGTTTTCTACCCGACTGCAAAATATTGACATCAGGCTCGAGATAAAGAGAAGCTGTTATGGCACTCCTGTGCGTGCCTCCAGCCTCAAAACCTTTCATCTGAATATTTTAACAACTTTCTCCTTACAGAGATAAAAGACTCTCGGGGGGGAGGGTTCTTGGCAATTATGGCAGGAAAAAAAAGTCACATTACAACTTCTGGGTATAGCTCAAATTAACGCTGTTGGGGCTCCCTTCCAGGAGGGAGGGAGGCAAAAGGAGTCTGTGTACATCTGGAGTTTGGGGTATAAAATACAGAAGGGTGAAAATCATTACCCTACCAGCACAGCCACCAGCAGACTGGAGCTTCTTCTCCCACCACATGATGACCGCCCTTGCTCCAGTGGTGATCAGCCAGTTCCCTTCTTCAGCCACTTGGGAGGGAAAACCTTCTTCCCGAGGTCTCGGGTGTCCTCGGCAGAGGAATTGGCTGAGGCAGCCAGGAGGGGAGTCAGGGTAATTATGTGCCAAAGGCAGTCAGCTGAGAGCCCCATCAGAGTTAATGAAGGCTTTAAAAAAATATGAAGCCAGCAAGGACCTATCAACCTCTGAGAGATGGTGGGGAGATGATAACATGAGGGGGGGGGGGGGGGGGGAAGGAGGAATAACTAAATTGCATATTAAGCAGATGTTTTGCCATTGCAAGCTTCACCCATAACTTTTCTCCCATTTAACTCACCTTGAGTTTCTCCATATACTATGGACTACATCCATTTTATCTTTTTGTACAAAGGAGGAAAAAACCCTCCAGGTTTGGGCTTTTAACTTCAGTACAAAGAACAGGAATTATCCCTTTCTCAAGGCAGAGACCATGTCTGTTTGATGGAGCCTATCCTATAGAACCAAGAATATCTTCACTCCTGAAGTTAAATGGTCCTTATGGTATTTTTTTGCTTTTCAGTATTCGGACTTGAGCACAGGTTCCCCCCCTCTTTCCCAAGCATTTTTTACCTGGGCGAAGGAGCAAAGGATGATGGGGGAGAGCTGTGCTTGTTGGCCAGCTTCACCCACACTCAACCAAAGGGCAGGTTACCACTGCTTTGCAATAGAAACAAAATTAGGTGAGTGCAGAAGCCTTAGGAAAATCTGATCCAGAAACTCTGGTTTGAAGACACCATCTTCAGTCCTCCTCAGGACACAACTCATCAGATGTAGTTTCTTTTGGAAAAGGAAAAGTTTTCACTGGAATTAAAATACTAAGTAAAGAATTACGGAGCTGGTTTCATGAAGATCCGACCATCACTGCAAGCCAACAGTAAACTACAGCAAGTGATATCTCAAGAAGTCTTTTTGGAAGAACAACTTTTAAGGCTTAATATTGAACTTTTAAGGCTTAGCATTGAAATTCTAAGACATCAAACATATCAACCCTGCACAGGGCACTACATGGGGGCTGATAGGGAAGTTTCTGCTCAAGCACTAGCTGGGGTGGTACTGCCAGCCTGCGGTGCAACATGGACCAGCAGGTTTCAGCTAGGCATGTTAGCTCCACAGCATACCATAGCTCAGAGAGAAAATATTGAATTTAGGCCTTGTTTCAGTTTACTTATTATGATGGCAAAGCACTTTTCTTCAAATGGTTGTTTATGAATATGCTCATTTTAGGAGCTGATGCCCATTGGAGCAAGAGCAGTCATCATGTGGTGGGAGAAAAAGCTCCAGTTTGCTGGTGGCTGTGCTGGTAGGGTAACAATTTTCGTGTCTTGCTCTGTTTTCCCTTCAAGTCCTTCTCCTTAAGAAATACCCAGGAAACATGTATAAACATATCTCTGTGTTATAAATAAAGCAGCAGCATGAATACTTAAAGTACTTAATAACCATCTGTCAAGATATGGCAATAAAGTAAATTAATACTCCAAAGTCCTGATTTGGATCTCACTTACATTGGTGTTACAGGACAAAAACTATTGGTTTCACTTGGGTCATTTACAGTCAAATAACTGAGGTTGGTCTGACCTTGTATTGCTCTAATAAATACATTACAGTAACAACAGATCTGGAGTCAGAAGGAGTTTGCCATTGTTTGCAACAGTAGCATAGTGTAAATAATACATGGATATTAGAAAAGCAATTCCGTCCCAATATCAGAGCCCAGATCACAAGCACAAACTGCCCTGCAACACAAGCTGGCTCTATTGGGCTGAATGCCCTTTCTGAATTACAGCGTTACAGGTCAACTAGATATTCACTTTGTTTCTGTAGTTATGCAGAACAGGAGACTGGTCCAAGTTTAAGGTGAGCCTGATTTTTTTTTTTTTTTTTAATAGATCTCTTTAAGGACATGAGTTCATCTTTCAGAGAAAAAAAAAACTAACCTTGGCATTGGACAGGCGCAGGATGACATCTCCACTTAGCTCTAGTACCTCCTGGGAGAGGAAAGGCAGGATGAGGCAGTCGCAGAAAAACTGCAATCAGTCTGATGCCATTTTGTAGGAAAAAAACTAGTATCTGGCCTAAGCTGGTAAATTTGGTGCACGCCTCTACAAACAGAGCCCTGGCAAAGAGCTCACCTGTAGACTCTACACTGGAGATGCCTAAAATTAGGAGAGATTAATTTCATGCTAAGTATTGTTGCTTTGTATTTGCGGGAGGTGCAGGCTCAACTTCACTCTGTCTGGTTTTCCATCTATAAACTGAGAATATGAATCACATACAGCTAAATCCATTAATGTCTCTCATGCTGTTGGAGATCAATGGCCAAAGAGACAAGTCCTCACCTCTTCATTTGTCAGGGTCTTGCCACATTGGGGTTGTGTCTCAAATGGTCAACAAGCAAGACCTTGACCTCAGCTTTGGACAAAGCCATTTGCTACTTGGCAGAGATCTCATTTGTCACTCAAAAAATGATGAAACTTACCACTCTGAGATGAGTCACATTCAGTCTTCTTGTGCAAAGAGTATCACTGGGCGTAAAAAGAGCCGATCAAGGCTAACAACCCAAGCAGACCCATCTAAGTCTATGTGATTTATGGTTGGATTATTGGGAGACTTTAACAAATACCAGTCCTCTGTAGCAAGCCCCTTTAAACAGCCATAATCATGGTATAAAATTATGCAGCGGGAAACAAAAATTTTTTTTAATCAAAATAATATTTGCTAGGATAAGGGGCAGGTTCAAAGTATTTTAATGTCTTCTGAAGCATCCACTGTGAAAACATATTTGTTTTCTCAGTGAATGCATCTTGTTTGCTTTTCCTGCTGGTTATTAGTATAAAATTACCAATCTAATAGCTCGTTATGTATTATAACTCTAACAAGGCTTATAGATGAAAAAGTTGTTATGGTATAGGTTAATTAATCCCCAGAAATTAAATCTTTTGATCATGCAGCTACAAAATTTGCTAATCATAAAAATACATTTTTCAAGAAAAAGCTTAGCAAGACTTACTAAAAATTTGCACTAAAGGTGGTCAAAAATACTCAGCACAGAAGGTGGAAATCAGCTGTCCCACAAAGACCCACAGCTGATGAGAGCTCAGGGCATTAAAGACCTTGCAGAGGACAGTCAGCAACTGGTGAGCTGGTTGAAAACCCACGCAAAAACTTCAATAATAAGAGCTTATAAAGATGCAAATTCTTGCTACTTTTCCAACCGAACCTTCAAGCCCCATTTGTACGTGTCTTATGAGCCACTTCTCTGTGACAAATAGTTTAACATCAGCCTGGCAAAGTGTCTGCAAATTCACTGGGATAAAAAAATGTGAAGATAGCAGAGCAGTTACCAGGCAAGTCCTTAATATTTTGGGGTCAACATTGCCCATTGACATGATTTCTTATAGAAAGGGCTGTGTAAGTCCCCTGCCTCTGTCTGTCTGCCAGCCCCTCCCTTCTACCTTCCAAATCGTGTGCTAAATTTCAACCAAGGCTGAGAGCAAGGCGGTGATTCCAGAGATGGTCCCTTCCTGGATAGTTTATGGAATATTTCAGGGAAGTAAAGAGCTATTCTGAACAGTGCACATATACTTGTGCTTTGATTAGACTGGAGAACTTGCAAAGGGGAGAAATCCCAAGCAAGGAGGGGGTTCTCTGGTGTCTAATATGGCATAAAATCTGATTTAATCTCTTCTGTTCATGTAAGCATTTGTAACATCTCTCTGCTGGGTCAGTTCTACAAGGTCTAATATGGGATAAACCCACTGCTGCACTTATTTAAAAAAAATAATCTGCCCACCATGATCCATAAATCCAGAAGAGGATAATCTTCCTCAGCTCCACTGCTCACAAAACTGTTCTGGATGTGTTTCAGATATTTTCAGCTTGTGGACGCACATGGCTTCTCCTGCAGTGACACATAAACATTTAATTCTGCTAGCAGGCTAAATAGAGTGATGCCAGCAGTTTGGGGTTTTTTATAGAATAAGAGGCCTGTGCAAACACAGAGTCAAGATCTGCTCTCTCCATAATATTGTATACACTGATTTTTACTAATTATTCTTTATTCAGATGAGTGAGGTAACATGCTGATTAGATATAATCATATAAACAGAACCAGATTGTCTGTCTGTAACGGTGGATAAAGAAATACTGAAAGGAAAAAGGTGGGTTTTTTCTGCAAGTGTTAACAGGTCTGTGATTTGAGATGAAACAACTCCAAACCTGCAGTTAAAGCAGCTATGAGGTATGAGCTAGTCATTATGGCTGTCCTTCTTTATCCCTGAGAGTTTTTAATAAACAAGAGTAACAAATTTTTTCCTCAGTCTTCACTGGCAACCTCTATCCTCACTCTTCCTGAGTCGATGGATGGCATGAGGGCGGACCAGGAGGGTAAAACCCCTCCCACTGTAAGAGAAGATCAGGTTTGTGACCACCTGAGGAACCTGAACATACATAAGTCCATGGGACCTGACAAGATGCATCCCACAGTCCTGAGGGAATTGGCTGATGTAGTTACCAAGCCACTCTCCATGAGATTTGAAAGTCAGGGCAGTTGGGTGAAGTCCCTGGAGACTGGAAAAAGGGAAATGTTGCACCCATTTTCAAAAAGGGTAGAAAGGAGGACGCTGAGAACTACTGACCTGTCAGCCTCACCTCTGTACCTGGGAAGATCATGGAACAGATCCTCCTAGAAGCTATGCTAGGGCACATGGAAGCCAGGGAGGTGATTCGAGACAGCCAGCATGGCTTCACCAAGGGCAAGTCCCACCTGACCAACCTAATGGCCTTCTGTGATGGAGTGACAACAGTGGATGAGGGAAAACCAACAGACATCATCTATATGGACTTCTATAAAGCCTTTGACACGGTCCCCCACAACATCCTTCTATCTAAATTGGAGAGCTATGAATTTGATGGGTGGACTGTTCGGTGGATAAGGAATTGGTTAGATGGTCACATCCAGAGGGTAGTGGTCAATGGCTCGATGTCCGGATGGACACTGGTGAGGAGTGGCGTCCCTCAGGGGTCCGTACTAGGACCAGTGCTGTTTAATATATTCATCAATGACTTAGACAGCAAGATCAAATTTGCAGATGACACCAAGCTAAGTGGTGCAGTTGATGCAACAGAAGGACAGGATGTCATCCAAAGAGACCTGGACAGGCTGGAGAGGTGGGCCTGTGTGAACCTCATGAGGTTCAACAAGGCCAAGTGCAAGGTCCTGCACCTGGGTTGGGGCAACCCCCGGTATCCATACATGCTGGGGGAAGAAAAGATTGAGAGCAGCCCTGCCCAGAGGGACTTGGGGGTATTGATGGATGAAAATCTAGATTTGAGCCGGCCATGGGCGCTGGCAGCCCAGAAGGCCAACCGTACTCTGGGCTGCATCAGGAGAAGCGTGGCCAGCAGGGCGAGGGAGGGGATTGTGCCCCTCTGCTCTGCTCTGGGGAGACCCCCCCTGGAGCCCTGCGTCCAGCTCTGGAGCCCTCAGCACCAGGAGGACATGGACCTGTTGGAGCGGGGCCAGGGGAGGGCTACTAAAATGCTCCGAGGGCTGGAGCCCCTCTGCTCTGGGGCCAGGCTGGGAGAGTTGGGGGTGTTCAGCCTGGAGAAGAGGAGGCTGCGGGCAGAGCTGAGTGCGGCCGGTCAGGGCTTCAAGGGGGCCCAGAGGAAAGGGGGGGACAAGCTTTTTAGTAGGGCCAGCTGTGACAGGACAAGGGGGGATGGTTTTAAACTGAGACAGGGTAGGTTTAGGCTGGATTTAAGGAAGAAATTCTTTCCAATGAGGGTGGTGAAACCCTGGCAGGGGTTGCCCAGAGAGGGGGTGGAGGCCCCATCCCTGGGACCATTCCAGGCCAGGTTGGACGGGGCTGTGAGCAACCTGATGTGGTTCAAGGTGTCCCTGCTCCTGCAGGGGGGTTGGACTGGATGTGCTCTAGGGGTCCCTTCCAACCCAAAACATGCTATGATTCTGTGATTCTATGAATTAACATATAGGTCTCGGAGAAGTAAGTGGTTGGGGAAACAGTGTTCTTGGGTGGGCTGGAGAGGCGCCTGGAGGGTGGGTTACACCCCTGCAGCCTACGTGTCCCCAGCACACAAGGGGATATCCCCAAACTTTGTATTTACCAACAAATATAGCACTGGTTTATATACTGCTGCCGCAGCTGATCCTGAAGCAACAGGAGGACAGCAGGGGTTCTCTGCTCCCAAGAGCATGGAAAATCCAGGGAAATCCATCTAATCCCAGTATCTGCATTGCTGCATACAATTCATTGTACATGGTTGCAAGGCAAGAGAGACCAAAGTGCCATAAAACTGTGAGTCTTAAGGAGAAAAAGAAATGCACTAGAAAAATGCATCTTCATTAGAAAAGAAGCCGGCTCAAGCAAGACCAGGATCCTCCTGGGGTAGGGTGACAAGGTGCCAGCTGAGACTGTCTTTTAAGTTTTCTCAGTGGCAGGCAGCAAGGCAGAAGTTCAGACCAAGTCTGGTTCTGGGGCTGGTCTGAGACTGGTGCAGAGTAACGTGCGGATGCTCTGCAGCATCCTCCTGCTTCCCTTCAGCTGTGGGGGGACAAAAAGCAGAGAGGTCACCCAGGCCATCAAGAGCAGCCTGAAGATTGTCGTGGACCAAAGTTTTTCTAGAGTTATGTGGTCTGGCAGAACAAGGAGGGACCCCCACTTGTGAATTCTGTACAGAAAGCAAAGAAGATTCCCAGAAAAAGGAAAGAGGAAGTGTGAGACTCATCACGCTTCAGGAAAGGAAGGGAGGTGGTGGATAAAGCTGTTTGCATCACACTGTGAGATCCTTTTCCTTCGAGGGGTTGTGGCTGCACGTGTCACCCACCCTAAATCTCAGCAGGAGAGAGGGCATGCGCACGTCAAACCACCTGGTTGGGGGAGACTCCACACATGTGAGGTGGGCAGGAGGAAAAAGCCACCATTACCCCCGGGCATCTCCTCCTTCAGGTGGCAAATCTGGGTCCCACCACTCATGGGACCCTCAGTGGAGGCAAGCCAGTCATAAAATGAGCATGTCAGGTAAACAGAGAAGGATATTCAGCCAAATTCCCTCGCTGCTTCAGAGACATGGCTATCCTTTCTCCAAAATAGTTTGGATTTAACCAGTTTTATCTACGGGACACTTGGACCATCAGAATTAGAGGAGAAAAGGAAACCATCTCCTTTGGTTGCAAGGATAGCCTCAGTTCTGCATAAGTAACTAACACTCCATAAAGGAGAAAGAGAAATATCTTACGGTGCGTAATTTTCATCCTTGCCATCATTCAGAGAGCCTACTCAATCAGTTTTCCATGAAGTGCAATACTGAAACTCATCACTGTTGCATAACCAAACGTTGCCATGTGAAGCAAACTTTCTGAGAGATTTATTAAGGACGTGGCTGAGGAGACACTTATGAAATTAAAAAAAAAAAAAACCATTCTCAGTGCACAGTACTTCACGGAACACCTATATGGGACGTCAGAAATGCCGCTAATCTTTCAAAGTGAAAGGGACGCGTATTCCATATTTATCATCCTGCACCACACGCTCATGGAAACACCCGAAGAGCACAGCATTAGGGACTCAAGTGTTCTATTTTATTGCCTGATGGCATTTGCATTGAGCGGCAAAGGTGGCAAATTATTTGCAAAATTATCAGACTCCCTCAGTGCCTCGGCAGCTCTCAAGGGAAATAACATGCTTAGAAACACGGCTGTTGCCAAGACAGACTTCCACTGCCTGAAAGGGATTTGCCTGCCTGACCTGACTGCAGCCCACAGCTTTATCGAGTGCTGCTAAGCAAACAGGCAGTGAGATGAAAACTCTCCTGTGAAGCTCCAGGCATCAGCTCAGATGCCTCGATGGTATTTCATTCACCGTGTCTAGGAAAGGGATGAACTCCATTCCCCAAAAACTGACTCTAAGACCATCAAGGCAGAAAGACTGCTAAAACTGACACCGTGACAGTCCTGGCCGTTAGTACATCTGACGAGAGCTATTCCTTGCAAAAAATAAAGAAAAGATGCCCTGTGAAAGGGAAACAGTGGATTTGGGTCCTTTTTTCTTTCCAAAGATCATAGAATCACAGAATCGTTTAGGTTGGAAAAGCCCTTTCAGATCACCCAGCCCAACTGTTCCCCTACCCCTGCCATCCCACCCCCAAACCCTGGCCCCAAGAGCCTTGGCTGCCCGGCTGTTAAATCCCCCCAGGGGTGGGGACTCGACCCCTT
>JADKXX010005948.1:0-12786 GCA_017310255.1 Butorides virescens | reverse complement strand
GGCAAGGGCCTCAAGTTGTGCCAGGGCAGGGTGAGGTTGGGCCTGGGAAACAATTCCTTCCCCAAAGGGCTGTCAGGGGCTGGAAGGGGCTGCCCAGGGAAGGGGTCGAGCCCCCACCCCTGGGGGGATTTAACAGCCGGGCAGATGAGAGACAGGGTTTAGTGGTGGACAGGTACGTTTGGATTTGATGATCTTAAAGGTCTTTTCCAACCAAATGATTCTGTGATTCAAGGAGGGAGGACATTAGTGATGGCATTTTTCTACATCTTTGGGCAGCAAAGAGCAGACAAGGTGTTCTGGACCTTCAATTTCACATCCACATGTTGTAAAGAAGCACAAACCAAAGTTTGTGATGATGAGCTGAAAAAACTGCCCATTGATTTTGCAGGTTTGTGAAATGATTTCCAACACATCCAAGAGAGAAAAAGACAGTGCTGGTGTACTGGGTCACACTGTGGGCTTAGGTGATAAGAATAATCTGAGTGTGCTGGGGGAAGTGTACATCACTCATTCAGAAGCAGAGCAAGAAAAGGATTATGTTGTTAGGTATTTCAGAGTTCTGTTTTCTATCTCTGCCTTTCTACCTACAGATGTTTACTTAGGACTAGCACAGTTGCTATCACACACCTAGCGAGACACCCTCCCATAGCATTTCTGTAGATTCAGCGATAGGATTCAAGGTCTATTTTACTGTCTCTGAGGTCTACATAGCCATCTATTTTGTACATCCCACCTTCAACAAACCATTCATGCTCCCAACTCTCGGTTAAGGCCTGAACTTGCTAACTCAATAAGTTTCAAGTGTAGAAAAAAATCAGTGGGGTCTGAGTTTCTACATGTAGGAAGCTTTGGCATTGACATCCTCGTGATGAGGGTGACTTCTCCACCTGAAATGGTGCCCATGGCAGCAGTTATACCCACTAATGGAATATTTTCCCTCTCTGTGATGGACATATAGCTCCTTTATGGATTTAAATGGTTCATTCCTCTAGCCAGACCCACTGGGAGGTCTTAGAGATGACTGAAGCCTCAAAGCAAGAACACAACGAAGCGATAAAAGTTACCTGATGGCAGCACTTCACCGCCCAGGAGTAGAATCACAGAATCGTTTAGGTTGGAAAAGACCTTTAAGATCATCAAGTCGAACTGTTAACCTAACCCTGCCATCCCACCACTAAGCCATGTCCCTAAGTCCTTGAGTAGATTCTGCTCAGCAGTGCTCATTACAGCTCTAGAGCTGGTTGGGAAAAAAAAGGAAAAAAAAATATAAACAGAGATTCATAAAGCTTTTATTCCAAGAGGTGATGCCTGTGTTGGGAGAAGGGAGGTCCATATCTGCCCTGGCTCTGCCTAGCAGGTCCCACAACCCAAAGACATCTTCCTGGGTGCCTTTGGAAAAAAGGAGCAGCTCACAACAGCAGAGGGAATCTCTGTCACACGAGCACAGAGCTAAAATCTGACCCTTGGTACTGCATAGCGTTGCTGAGGCCAAAAATACAAACTGGCAATACCAGTGTGAGGGAAGACCAGCAGAAGAGCCATTTATTATGTCCTCTGTTTCTTCTGCTCTTTCCCTAGGTATCCACTCCTGGGCACTGTCAGGGACAGGCTGTGGTGAAACATCTCTGTAATTCCCTGTGCCTTTTTATTGAGACATTCTCAGAGGAAAGGCTGCAAATGCCAGGACGGAAAATGACGGATGCCGCAGTCGTTAGGAAATGAACCATTCTCTGATTGCTTGCTTAGCTGAGCAATTTGCAACGTGAGAGACAGCAATTATATCATCCAGTGTCAATTTGTCTATTCATTTTTTCCCTCTCCACATGTTTCCTCTTCTTGATTGAATAATCACTAACAATAATCACAAGCAGCTGGGGGAAGGAAGTACATCCATCAGTTTTAATGTCAGCAAGAATGAGAACTCATTCCTCCAGCATTCACCACAGCTCTGCACCTTCAAAGTCATTTACATTTTCCTTATGCCAGTGCTGATATCAAGATAGTGTTATTTCTTTTACCTACTCCTATTTCAGTTTATAATCTAGCAACGATAGAATGCCACAGGAAAATACCCAATTTCAAAAAAAGGCATGGTCGTTTCATCTGCTATTCTGTATTCCCACAAATATTTTTACATTTATGCTCTAATTCTCCTGATGCTGAGAATATTGATGGAAGTGTAAGCCTGCGGCTATGTAAGCTAGACCAGACCTGGGGGAGATGAGTTTAGGCCAAGGGTAAGGGCAGTTAAGAGACAGACCAGCTAGGAAGCTGTAAGTAGGCAAAACCCATGGATTGCCGAGGCTTTTCAAACCTTGTCTGCTTGCAGATTATTACTTCTAGTAATAAATCACCTTACTGTGCCCACATTCCAGGGTAACCAGCCTGGGGGAAGAAAGGATGGAGAGCAGCCCTGCCAAGAGGGACATGGGAGTGCTGGTGGATGAAAATCTGGACATGAGCCGGCCATGGGCGCTGGCAGCCCAGAAGCCAACCCTGCCCTGGGCTGCATCAGGAGCGTGGCCAGCGTGGAGGGAGGGGATTGTGCCCCTCTGCTCTGCTCTGGTGAGACCCCCCCTGGAGCCCTGCGTCCAGCTCGGGAGCCCTCAGCACAAGGAGGACATGGACCTGTTGGAGCGGGGCCAGAGGAGGGCTACTAAAATGCTCCGAGGGGCTACTAAAATGCTCCGAGGGCTGGAGCCCCTCTGCTCTGGGGCCAGGCTGGGAGAGTTGGGGGTGTTCAGCCTGGAGAAGAGGAGGCTGCGGGCAGAGCTGAGTGCGGCCGGTCAGGGCTTCAAGGGGGCCCAGAGGAAAGGGGGGGACAAGCTTTTTAGTAGGGCCAGCTGGGACAGGACAAGGGGGGATGGCTTTAAACTGAAGCAGGGCAGGTTTAGACTGGATCTAAGGAAGAAATTCTTTCCAATGAGGGTGGTGAAACCCTGGCAGGGGTTGCCCAGAGAGGGGGTGGAGGCCCCATCCCTGGGACCATTCCAGGCCAGGTTGGACGGGGCTGTGAGCAACCTGATGTGGTTCAAGGTGTCCCTGCTCCTGCAGGGGGGTTGGGCTGGGGGACCTCTGGGGGTCCCTTCCAACCCAAAGCATTCTGTGATTCTGTGATTCTATGGTATATATTGTAGGCTACCATCCAGACGGTAACATTGAATGTCCAGCAATAAATTCTCAATTTATATCATCATATAGCCCTCTACATAATTTTACATAACTGTATGCATATGTGCTGCTATATCACCATGTAATTCCACAGTGGTGTTCTCCAGTCACACAAAAAAATTTCTATCAGCTGAGCTTCCAACTCTCTCCGTTCAGAGACACAGAACAGCAGAAAATACAAAATGAGTCTGAAGGCACAAAAAGTGGACCAAAGATTGCCTTTCCCATAAAACTGTTAAAGTGGTTTATTCAGCACAATTAAATCATCTTTTAAACACAGTGACACCGACCAAAAAAATACCCTGATTACTGTTTTAGTTATGGCTTACATCAATTGATAGGCTTTCTATTACAACCATAATACAGCTACAGAAACAATAAGCGAAAATTACAGGGTGGAAGGCTGAAAAAAGAAAGGCGAGTCGATGGCCATGAGGGATTAACATCAGCATGAAACCGCCGTGAGTCCGCTTGGGTTTCTCCACCCCCACCGTCGCCGCCTTACAGAAATAACAAACATGAAACAAGCGCTACTTTCGCAATAGCCCAAGCTCCCCTGGTGTGAAGACACGCACAGTTTTGCTTCCAGTACTTCCAAACTAAGCATTTGTTTTCCACCAAGTGAAAATGGGGGACATATTCAACAAGCAGCAGCTCTTCAGTACAATTTACAGGGGCTGAACACAGAGGTTCGATCAGGGACCTCATGGGTGACAATAAGGAGAACCCAGAAATGGAAGAAAATTGACCATGTCCTGTCCCGGATGGAGCAGGTACAGGCAGTTTTCCTCATCTCTAAGGGGACAGGCTCTAGTGTCACACATAAATGTGTTATCACTTGGCCAACACAAGGCTGACAAACAGGGGTTCATTCAATTCTGCTAAAAGGTGGTAATAACCAGGAGTGTTCACAAGCCATATGGAGCACTGGAGATACTTCAGTGTCTTGGTCCATCAGGCAGTTTCAGGCAAAACAGACATTTTGAGAACTAGCCAACACAGTCTCTGATTTTGCCGGCTGAATTTGTCACCGTTTTACATGCTAACACATTTTACAGTGATTAGTACAGTTAAAACATACATCAACTTACCCGAAGGTCAAACACCGAGAACATTTATGGCTTCTAAAGGGCAAGTCAGACGTGTCGGTAACGTATTTACAGCTTTCAACCTTTGAAGCGCTGCGGAAGATTTGTCTTTCTTTAAGTTTCCCACTACGGCCCAGCCCCACATTTCTGATGTTTCTCAGATGCTCAGAGCTTCGGGGAGCGCTGGAGGTGCTGACGGCCTGGGACTCAAACTCTCTCACCCTAACGCCTAGCGTACATTTGGATTTCCCTTAGGTTTATTTAAAAAAAGCACTTAAGTACAATTGATTGTTGATTTTGAATACCATGCAGACAACACCGAGATGCCCAGCAGCCTCACCCACATTAGACAGGATGATAATAAGATATAAAATGATAATAGTCGGGGAGAGTTTTCTGGGAGATGCAGGTTATTGGCTTGACTTACAAGCATTGGACCAGATGTTTTTTTCTATTGAAGCCAAATGCAAACGTTGTGCTGGCTTTGAAGGGAATGGGCTGAATCCTGTCTTGAACACATTCGTATCACTGATGAATTCCACGCTGGTATTTTAAAGCAAGCAGAAAAAACACCTCTTTTTCTCGAGGCGTGTGTTTCACATACATACAGTTAGGTACAGAGGGTTCCTCTGTGGTTTGATACGGTGATTTACACTACCACGATGAAGTGTTTTGCATAGGTGAGTTTGAAAAGATGAAAAGTGCCGAAATCTGGAAGGGAGAGCGACAGTCACAACACTTCTGCTTCCAGATAAGTTTGTTTGTTACGCACACCATTAAAAACACAGTATTGCTACTGCACCGTATCTACAATATTTTTTTAAAAAATGTATCTGAAATCAAGTGAGTAGGAAACAAGAAGCTCTTCTTCTCGCCCACGATCAGGGCCCACTTCTGGAGGCTTGCTCTGAAGTACACTGAACTTTCCCACAGACTTCACCAGATTTTGAAAAAGGCCCTAAACATAAATACTGACTACTTTATTCATAAAACCTAAGCTCACTCCAGAATTTCCCAGGGAATTTGCCCTTAGGGATTGCCGAATTTTGCTGGATCCTTCTTCCTATATGTGTAAAACGCCAAAGTTCTCTGCGTGTTCAGATGCAAGCGAGATGGGGGAAAGGACCATTTCAGAGTTCTCTATTTTCACTACCCAACCTTGTGCTCTCTACAATCAGAGCTTTGCCAACAAGCCACCAGGCCCATAAAGATTTAAAATGACAGATTCCCTCTTACTCCATATCTCAGCAATTTATCCACCCTGGTTTCCCTCACACACAAACCAGAGATTGCTCCTCCCTGCCAGGTAAAGCCGGGCAGTTCACCCTCATAGCTGCCTCACACCACTGGTTTTGCTTACAAGGTCTGAGCAACATTTCTAGTGATCCACTGAACCCCTTAGATTTGATTTCCTTCTATCTCCTACATCTAACTCTCGCCTTTAATTTATCATGAGTCAGGACGAGGGGAGCTACTCCTGCCCACTGCAAGCCATGAAGCTTCATCTATCATCACCATCATGTTACTCAACAGTGTTGAAGGCTCTGGACCAGAGCGGTGGTTGCAATCTCCCGTGTTCCCTTTACATCACTTTTCCAGGCAATCACGGACCTACTTGCCACGGTGTCCCTCCTCCCCGAGACCGCAGCAGGAGGAGCTGCCACGGCATGGTTCTCCCTTTGCAGTTCATGAGCTGGCCTGCTGCAACGCCGCTGCAATCACAGAAAATATGCTAAGATATTATAACGGCCCTATCAACATTTAATCCATTCTGTCCAACAGGAAAGTTGGATTTCCTAAATCAAAATCAAGCGGCTAAACCATCTTGCCTAAATACTTCCTTCCCTTTGATGAAAGCTCTGGCAGATACATAAGCCTCCCCTGTTGGCCTGACAATAAAGGAGAAGCAGTCCTAGCTATGTTTTTCTGACTGAATTTGCAATGCCAGTGTACACAGATCTCAGGAACTTCTTAAGAGATTCTCCTAAATAATATGGGGACTTGGTGATTAAACCATAATATTACAATTTTCTCTCACCCTGTCTCAGATTTCATATCCTCAGCAACAGAGCCAGGATTACAGCCTGAGCTCAGGATGTGGTACCAGACAGCTGACGGCATTTCTTCTCAGACAGATCAGATTTTTTGCATCGAGGGATTTCTCTGGGGCCTGCTGCCTTTTCTGTGGGGAAGCACATGCTATGCACGCCTTTTATTTGCCATAACAGTGTGCAGTAAACACACCCGGCTTCCTGACAGTCACTTCTTATCACTCAGCTGTCCCACTGTTCAAAGAAGGCTAAGATTGGACATTTGGAGCTTTGACCACATGGGAGAAGGGAGAACAAAATAGCCTCAAACTCAGACAAATTTTTGATGTCAAAAGAGCATTTTCTTATGCTCAGTACACAAAAGAACGATGGCAGAAAACAAGGACGGTCCTTCTTTCTGCAACAGCCCTTCTTTTTGTCCGTTTAAGCAGGACAGGCTCAGGCTGGTCAATGCTGGCTCACTCACCCCACTGTGATACTGCACAGGTACTGACCTCCACGTAGCTAAAATCTCCTAGGCAGGATTTATTTGCAACCTACGGAGAAGAGAGCAGCAGGTAGAATCCATCCTCAGACCCTGCTCCTGCAAGCCACCACCACGCCATCTCCACTCGGCCCCAGGGACGCTGCCGTACGGCAGCAGGAATCTGATTTTCCAGCACCCAGTAAAAAGGCCAAAAAATATCGGAAAGATTCTGCCTATGGCATTTCTGACAAATACCATAGTTTTTCAATCATTTTTTTGAGCAACACCTGAAAAATGAGTCAGAAAGTAAACACGTTGCAACATGCATTTCATCTCAAGGACTATTTTATATATACTTTTTAAAGTATCTTTATATATATATTTTTTAATCATCTTTCTGGCTTGCAAATCACGCCTTATGTCTAACTATACACCTATGTACACCTTCACAGACACATCTGGGCCTGTTTCTGCAGTCCCTACACAAATAAAATACCCATCCACTTGGATGGGAGCTTTTTTCAGATCAATGTGGCAAGACTGGGCCTTTGGTGCATACGTGCGAGTATCCTGCACACACATTTTAAAATCATTAAAAAAATATAGCAGCTATAGATTTATAACCAATCAAAATCTAAACACAGTAAAACTGCACTTATTACAGTATAGCCTAGGTGAATGTGCATTGCTCATTTACAGGAAGCAAACAAAGGAAAGGAAACGTCTGTGACCCTGTAATTACAGGTTAACTTAACCCTATAATTACAGGTTAACTGTAATTACAGTTTTCCTCACCCTTTTTTCTGTCCCAAAAGTCCAAAAGGATTTTTGCAACTAAGAAGAGGGATTTGCACCATATCTTTCCAACATATGGATGCTTCTCAAGTGCTTTCCCATCTTTTCTGAAGTATCTCTCCAAACAGATCAGACTCCTTTCGGTCGCTTTTGTTCACTTCAATCACCATAGTAAAGAAAAAACCCTTACTGAAGAAGGTAACCTTAGCAAAGCAGCAGCAGCAAAGCATTACTGAAGTCACTACTGGTCCCATACTCAGGCAGAATAAAGAGTAAGGGCTCTAGGTACCAGCTTCAGCATCATTACTGGTATCATAAAGCTTAATTCACAGCAAGATGGCCAACCCACTGGGTCACATTGCTTTCTAAATAGCACTTTCATTACAGCACTTCATTATCAAAGCCCTTTGCACATGAATTTGCAAAACACAGCAAAGACAAAGATCTCTTTTGCATATTAAATCAAGGAAACCATTTCATCCACAGGTTCATTCTTAGCCTGATGCATATTTCACAGCTAGCAGATACGAGGTGGTGCTCACTAACACACACCGTCTAACTCTGAGACCAAAAGCACACCACCACAAATATCTAAGCTTAAGCACAGGTCCTTCACCTACCCCTGGCTGGTATTTCCCAAGGGAGCTCTGACACCTTTATCAAGGATAGGGGTTGCTTTTAAAGTAAGTCAGACCCCTGGAGTGTAGTGTAAAGTTAAGGAAATACACATTAATGTACCGTCCAGGTCACTGCTGGTCAGTAGGGACCTTTGAAATGGTGACCATTGTGCTTAGCTTTCTTTTTTTGATCATTTTATCTGTAGTGTGAGCAACTTTCACAGCTCTCAGCATAGCACAGAGGCTTTTAAAAGAAGCTTTGTGCATTCATGCATTACAAAAATCAAGATCCAAGTCCAGATTTGGATTTAAACCCTCCCCCCCCCGCAAAAAAAAAAAAAGTATTCCTCATATAGAACTAGCACTTCAAACTCCAAATCCTTAATCTAAGTAAGACAAGACAAGGCACTGGACAACAGCCCAAGTGCTTCAGACTAAGAATTTACACAAGGAAACTCTGATCATTTAACTATGCCAGCACAGCTGAAACAGCAAACCTCACCCTCCTGTGTAAGCAGCCATACCAGTATGAAAGGGCATATACCAGCAGCCCACTACACCAAGGTTCAGCAGCCAAAATAAACTCCAGCAATATGCAGCATCTTTTCTGCATCAGGATTTTGCCAATTTAACTGTATCAGGCGAAAAATTAAGCTTGGCATAACCGACAGAGTTACACCAGGAACTTTTTTAAGACTACACCAGCCCTTTTACTGTCCTAATAACATTCCCAACATACAAAAATGTCACATTAAGACACGTGACATCTTGAGATACGTAATTTTAAAACAAGCATCATAATCCAAGTCACAAAGTATCTTCACTGTATTTCAACTTAATCTCCTGCCAGCACTTATCACAAATACCAGGCAGAATTTAATTCGACCTACACAACAGTGAATCAACATTCAGATACTCTTACAAGGTCTTTCATAAAAATCAAAGAGGAAAATTCATTTTCCTATCTTATGCTGTGATATTTGAACCAAAAAATCAACTCAGAACCTATAACTACATAATCTCCTTGCTATTCAGCCTGAGAAAAGCTTGCAGAAGCGTGAAGGAGCACGTTTCTTCAGTAAGGACTCCAGTCTGAAGCTGAGATGGTCACTGTAGGAGGAAGAACACACATTGCTCATGCATTAGAAGGAGAGCATTACAGGCAATGAGGAATTAAAAATGATCAGCAGAGGAGACCAGAAATATAAGACACAAGAAGGAAGAAGAAAGAAGCTCTAAAACAATTGCACAGTTACCTGTTGCTGTGAATGGGAGTTTAACATTCTAAAACAATTGCACAGTTACCTGTTGCTGTGAATGGGAGTTTAACATTCTCCTCCATCCTGGCTGAAAATGTTCACAAAGTGATCTTGTTTATTCCTATCACATCTATCTGCTATTTTTCACCGATACTTTGTGACATTACAGAACAAAGACCTCAAGTTATATACTTCCCCTTAAAACTATAACGCTAAAGAGTATTTTCAAAAGCCCAAATGCCAGAGAACAGTGCTTTCATTAAGTCTGGCAGTGCCCTAAGGTATTCAATTCAGAAACCTATGTAAAGTCATACAGTCTACACTAAAATTCTCCACCACTGATTCTCCTCAAAAGTTTGGTGCTTTTCTTCCTAGTGAAATGATAACTATATCAGTGTGCTCTGTTTATCCCTAAACCTATTGGAAATGGGTTTCTTATCTGACTTGCTTTCCAGAGCAGTGTATACCCTGGGACAGAGGAGTTTGCCTTCTCCCACACTGTTGCGGGCCCAACTCTTCTAGCAGGAAAGATGCTGGTATCCTAGATCTTATGGGATGCAATACCTTGAGGAAATTTATATCAAACAATTATTGCATAATCTCAGGGTGTAACAAAACCTCCTACACCGTACACGGGCATTGAGTTCCTGTTACACGTTTGTGGCAGAGGAAGAAGTGTCCCTGTCAACAGCAGGTACAGGTCCCTGTATGAACCCGCAGGATCCCCTTGCTGTGCATGTGGAGGAAGTTGAAGATTTCTGAGGGCATAGCATGAAAACCAGGGCGAGGTTTCACATTGTCATAGTAGTGGTGAGTTATAAAAATCCCTGAGGGGTTCATGGGGAAGGCCCAAAAGCCAAAAAGGTGGACCTCTTCACAGAGCTCCAGGGCAGCAGTCACCAGGATCAGTCCAGTGCTAATCCGCTTGGCCCGCACCCCTTGGCCGAGCCAGTAGCGTGAGACGTTGATGAGATACTGGGGATGAAAGTAATAAACAGCTTGCTGAGATTCGAAATCATCCAGGACATATTTGACCCGGATGGAGACGTCCGTGTTGCGAGTGTTGTAGAAAGCTGGCAGCAGCACGGAAGCGTTCTCGTAGACCTGGAGCACGTCGTAGAAGGGTTTCCTCCATTTTTCCAGCTTATGAAATCTAAAGGGAAAAGGATGCGAGTGACGGTCAGACCAGAGCAGCCTCAGTCTGGATCCAGCAGGCAAGAAACCTCCAGTGGGTTTTTACTGAAACATTTCTGATACAGACATAATTGAAAGGGCAATATATTTAGATTTGTAGCTAAAGTGTCAGTATGAATTGTAGGGCAAAAATGCAGGGGATAAAAAATACATTTTCTCTCCTCTTTGGCAATACATTCATTAAACAGTGGACAAACTTTGTAGACATGTCTGATCATGTCTCACTTCTCCGTTTTATTATGAGAAGTATGCAATTTTTCCAAGGTTTGGTTAGCTGTATAGTGCACTATGCAGTGCAGAACTGCATAAAAAGTGGCAAACATCAAAGTAGAGCAAAAACATTCTTTAAATTACTAACTGTAACATTTAAAAGAAATAAACAGTGAAGGAAATGATTTTATGTTGCTTGAGAAAAAAAAAACCAACACCATTGCCCTGGCAAGAAAGGAAAGTAGGAATTAGCCCCATGGTTGCAAACTTGCCAGCAAGGTGGCATTAAATCATTAACAAAACTTAAAATTAAAATCCCTCGGTCAATCCTGGCTACAAAGCTTAACTGGCATTTTTTAAAAAAAAAAAATATGACAATGTGTGTTACTTTATTTAAGCATTTAGGGTGGGAAACATTGTCCAATACATTTGCCTGGGGCTTGCCAACACAGCACAGGACTTCCAGGGGAAGGATGGCTCTGCTGTTATAATTTTAGCTCCTCAGGTTCCCACTTTGTTATCAATGTGCAGGTCTAACTTATTAGCTTAACACATTTCTGCAAGTTGTTACAGATTCCATATACTGAATAACTTCAATTCAGAATGAAATGTATGATTCATAGTCTCAGTTTAAAGTAACATCGGGGGAAAAAAATTCTCTGTAACAGTTAGAATTTAGTGAAAAGTAGATTTGGAAAAGCAATAGGAGATGAAAATACAAAAACCAGAAATGACCTCTCAGTAATTATACTGGGATTGACAGTCACGACATCCGTCTTTACCCCAACGTCCGTAAAGTATTTCTCAGATATAGGAGGCAAATTGCATCTATAAAGGAAAGAAATTAGTAAGAGGGTTAAAAAATTCCTTGCACCTTTTCAGGACTAGAAATTAGAATTGGTTTAAGCATTTCTGCCAAGCAAACAAATCTAGAAACAGATTGAGAGATTAAAATTGCAGCAAAACATGTTCATGCCCAAACTGTGCACTAAAGTAACAAGTTCTTAGGGGCTCTATGAAGGCCTCTCTTCTTCCCCAAGACTGTGAGAGATGACCCCTTTTTGCAGAGGTAGCCAATGCTCACTCATTTTGCTTCCCTAATAGCAGTTCAGCTATTTATTTTGGCAGTGTAGGACAAGAAATACGACGAAGCCCCCAGGACAACCAGCCTATAAAATCGAAGACTTCCTCAGCAAGAGCTGAGCTGTAGTCAACAATTAATAGATAAATACATCTATAACATTGCTTTTAACATGCTTCATTTTATACCCAAGAGAATTTAGGGGAAATGCTCCACAAGAGACAAATCAGTCCAGTCCTAATCAATCCAAAACTATCTGCTTCCCTTCCTTTTAACTTTACAAGTATCTCCCAGAGCAGTGTAAGAGCAGCAATTCTGACTGCAGATTTACCAGGGGATGTCAAAGCTATCAGGAACGAATTTGTAAAGATTTGCAAACCTTGACCAGCCTCCACGCACCTTGGCCTTGACTTAGATTCATCACCTCACAAAATTTAGAGCATCCCTCAAGAGATGCTGAAGTTACCAAAACACACACACATACAAACAAGCTATCACACAAGCTTCACTTCCATAGGAAAAACAGCTAAAAAAAAACCCCTTTGGCATGTGTTAGCAGAGGCAATGCAAGTGGCCTTGCAACTAGTTTTACACTCAGTTTAATCTAGCATAAGGTACTTGCTGACATTTTGAAAACTTTTGGAAGTGATCTACAAACCACAGTAAAAGCCAACCCTGTTAAAATACCGCTGTGCTTAATTACCAAATTCTCCATATTTTTGAAGATCAGGGCCAAATAGGAGAAAACTGTGAAGGTATTTAGGGTAAGTGATACTCAGTGCTTTCACAATACTACAGTTCAGATGCCATGATAAGGCTCTGCAGAGGGACCTGGCCAGGCTGGATCCATGGGC
>JADKXX010005947.1:0-66988 GCA_017310255.1 Butorides virescens | reverse complement strand
GGGCTGCCCAGGGAAGGGGTCGAGTCCCCACCCCTGGGGGGATTTAAAAGATGGGTAGACGAGAGACATGGTTTAGTGGCAGACAGATACGTTTGGATTTGATGACCTTAAAGGTCTTTTCCAACCAAATGATTCTATCATTCTATGATTTCTCAGTCACAGGGAGAGGGCGAGTGGGGGAGCAGAGGAATGCACAAACATCCTTCAAAGTCCTTCTCAGGCTCAGGTGGTTCACATCTACCTCCCAGAGAGTCCCTCTTTATCAGGTCAGAGAATTTTTTTTTAGCCACCTCATCTTTATCATAGGCAATGTTATTTTCAGCACTTTTCCTTGCTAGGTCAGGCAACGTCCTTCTGAAGTCCTCTAGCATTTTCAGTTCCACCTAGCACTGGGCACTGTGCTCATTAGATTATATTTGAAAATGTTTTCAAATATTCAGCTTCACTACTTTCAAACAGTAAACTTCCACCAGGATTAAGGAAGAATGAATTTGCTGGAAGTGAGAATTCCTTATAAAAATGATACAATCTGCATAAACTGTACTTTTGTCACAGGACTCCAAAAATTCATCCCTGCAAAGACAGTAGTCCCATCTAAAAACACACCCCATGTTTCGTCACAGATCCCCACTCTGGCCAGTAGATGGAGATAGACAATAACAACTAGTAAATGCAATTCGTGTGTGTATTTGATATATTCTATCGTAATATAATTAATTGCTATCAGAATTTATTTCATAGCAAAATCTTGGTTGCATCCTGCTGGCCACAAGCTTCCTGACAATAAAAGATTTCCCCGGGTGTCCTGAACGTATCATAGAATGTTAGCAGTGCTCCAAAGGCAGTTTTTGAAATATTTTAAAGAATTGTTTTATTGGTGACCTAGGTGGTTCCTGACAGTTTGGTCAACTGGTGTCAGACTGGAAAGTGGATGCGTTCAGAGCTGATCTGAAACACAAGGTTTACTTTAAAATCAACGTCAGCAGACCTTAAAGCAGCTCTTAAACACTAGCATATCTCTGTGCATAATGCTGGTCCCACGTGTTTTGGAGGTGGTGAACCACGGGGGTTTTTTGCGCAAGTACTGATGTACTTACTCATATTTCAGGTCTACTCAAGCCTCTACTTAATTAGTTACTGGTACCAAAAGCAATTTCTAAGTTCTGTACTGATCTGATCTGCTCTTTTTATGCAGTTGTGGTACAGCTCAAGAAAGAGCAACAGTGGTAAAGGACCTCCACTGAAAAGTTCTTACACATAAATGATTACATTTGCTGCCTATATTTCCACTTCCACTCAACAGTTTGTCACCTCCATGTGTAGCATGTACCTTTCATTTCAACCATACTGTGACCCAGCCTAATGGAAGGGAATCTACAATAACTATTTAATGTACATAGGGTACACCAGGCTTGTAAGAAGCAAATTATGTGAAGCCCAGGCTGTTTCACAGATTGAAATACGGTAATAGTTTTCTAGAAAATGGGCACAAGAGGCAGACACAAGGCATCTGAAAATAATGAATAGTGAAGGTAGGACTGTTACAATTTTATTTCTCATTTGATGCTAAATGAAATTAAGAATGCAATGAGCCAAAATCTGACCTAATTTTTGCTGGTATGCAATCAGAGAAATTCATTGATTTATGCACACTTATTCTACACTGACAGGAACGTACCTAAGATCATAAAATAGGCCAACAGAACTAAAAAGATTTTTCTTTTCTACAGAACAGGTCATGAATCTCTAAGCTAGCTGTCATATGCCATGACCTAGGAAAAGAGCTTAACAGGATTTAGAGAGCGATTAGTCATGCATATGAATAACTGTAGTGGGTTGACCCTGGCTGGATGCCAGGTGCCCACCAAGCTGCTCTATCACTCCCCTCCTCAGCTGGACATGGGAGAGAAAACGTAACGAAAGGGTCGTGGGTCAAGATAAGGGCAGCTGATGCCAGTCACCGTCACGGGCAAAACAGACACGACTTGGGGAAATCCAATTTAGTTTATTACCAATCAAATCAGAGTAGGGTAATGATAAATAAAACCTTAATCTTAAAACACCTTCCCCCCCACCCCTTCCTTCTTCCCAGGTTCAACTTCACTCCTGATTTCTTCACCTCCTCCCCCAAGCAGTGCAGTGGGATGGGAATGGGGGTTGGGGTCAGTTCATCACATGCTGTCCCTGCCACCCCTTCCTCCTCAGGGCAGGACTCCTCACACTCCTCCCCTGCTCCAGCCTGGGGTCCCCCCACAGCAGACAGTCCTCCACAAACTGCTCCAGCGTGGGTCCTTCCCACGGCTGCAGTTCTTCACGCACTGCCCCAGCGTGGGTCCCTCCCTCCCATGGGGTGCAGTCCCTCAGGAGCAGATGGCTCCAGCGTGGGTCCCCATGGGGTCACCAGCCCGGCCAGCAAAACTGCCCCAGCCTGGGCTCCTCTCCCCACGGGGCCACAGCCCCTGTCAGGAGCCTGCTCCAGCGTGGGCTTCCCATCAGGTCACAGCCTCCTTTGGGCACCCCCTGCTCCGGCGTGGGGTCCTCCCCGGGCTGCAGGTGGGGATCTGCTCCCCCGTGGGGTCCCTGGGCTGCAGGGGCACAGCCTGCCCCACCATGGGCTGCTCCAGGGGCTGCGGGGGAATCTCTGCCCCAGCACCTGGAGATCCTCCTGCCCCTCCTGATGCACTGGCCTGGGTGCCTGCAGGGCTGCTCCTACCACACATTCTCATTCCTCTCTTCAGCTGAAAATGCCCAGTTTTTTTCTTTTTTCCTTTTCTTAAATACGTTATCCCAGAGGTGCTACCACCATCACTGGTGGCCTCGGCCTTGGCCAGCAGCGGGTCCGCCTTGGAGCCGGCTGCCATGGGCTCGGTCAGACACGGGGGAAGCTTCTGGCAGCTTCTCACAGAAGCCACCCCTGTAGCCCCACCACTACCACAATCTTGCCATGCAAACCCAACACAATAATAAAAAAAAAATCTTTCCCATATATATTAAGGATGATAAAAGTGCTGATGAACTCCATTATCCAGGGACGCAAGTCATGGGACATCCCAGTCTACGCAAAGCCCACATAACTCCACACACGGTGGTGAGCACATTATGAAGACACGCAACCTTCAAAGTTATTCAGGTGTCTCTGCACACCTGGGAACCTGCAGTACTGATTACTGTAACTCATATTATCCAGCACGTGAGTTCTGCACCACTTCAGAAACACACCTCCGGGGCACGTGAGCTGCACAGCGTGGAGCTATTGACGTCTGGCCAAGCTGCTTGACACACAGGAGAGGTTGTACCTCTGGTTCAGAATTGCCCCAGAAGATTATGCCCACATTCACAGGACACTGGTCCTGGGCTAACGTCCATGGAGGGATAAATCCACAACCTGAGTAACAGGGGATGTCCTGAATGAGGACATCCAACTTTGTCAGTAAGTCAATGATTAACCACATGGAGTTAGAGATAAATAATTCCTCAAAGCATAGTTTTTAAATAAATATTATACAGTGAGGTGGGTTTTTTGAAACATTGGTTTTTGTGCAAGAAGCAGGCTTGATATGGCCAGTTTGGCAAATCCCACATTTCCATGTGAGAGAGAATAGCTTTGCAATCCTTTATTTGTCATTAAAACAGGCAAAAAGAAAAATGGGTGCTGTGGTGATTACCGAAACACGAAGTCTGCACTGTCAATCTCCCGGCCACATCTGCTGTTCTTCAGAATTCCTCCGTTCCCAACCACCGCACATTTCTTAAACTGGGAGCGGTGGTATGGCATATCCTGCAACATCACAGCAAGGAAACAGTTAAATATCCCAAACCATGGAAGCAACAGGCCTCTTTTTTACTTCTTTCTCTTTTTTTGTGCAGCTGCATCTTGCTGCAGATGCACTAATCATGGGAAGTTGACACTGGTTCTGGCCCACAACATTCCCATGGTGTCCTTAAAAGGATAGGATTGTTTGCCATGCAACTAGAGATAGTATGGGCAACTAATTCAGAAGGAAAAAAAGAAATAACCTGGTTTTGTCCAGACTTAATAACAGAAGAAGTCATTTTAGAAACCTGTTTTCCTTTCTGATTCCCACATGAGGGCATGAACCATAAAATTAGCGTACCCCAGGCATTGCCTTCTGAGCTGCCTGCCAACTGCTTGCTCCTCAGGCTCCGACGTCCTGCTTTTGAGAAGTCTGCCACATAGATCCAGAGCAGCAAGTAAAGCCCAAGAAGTCTAAGTCAGACAGCACATTACAGCTATTTATCAGAACCTAGCCCAAATTTTAGTGCTTGCCACCACTAACTGTACTAATAGTATTGATGACTATTAATTAACACTTGTACTACCAGCAGCGCCTAGCACCTTTGGTCAGGCACCTTTTTGGACTCTGGTAGGACACATCTTTCTGCAATCTTCAGGCAAAATTCTGTCTTCATCTGCACACATGCAGCTGCTGCCGCCGAAGCAGGAGAGAGTGAAAATCACATCTCCAAGAACAGAACTGGGCCGTTAGGGTGAGAGGGTTGTGACGCAGAACTGAGCCGCACAACACCTTATGAATATGTAGAGATGTGCTTATGTAAGCATGAGAGCGCTCGTTTTGGTACATACATATTTTATCAATAACTTCATACCGCAAACTACAGAGAGATGCAATAGTGGTGTGACATTTCTAGGTGATTATTCCCAGAATCTTTCCATAGCATTCATAAGCCACGAGGCAAAAGGGCATGCAATTACATCTGTCTGAGAAAAGCAGCAGCTGTCTAACAGAGAGGCAATATAGAGTTGTCCGTGCCATATCCAGACATTTCTTAACACAAAATGCCTCGGCAGTCCTGAAAGGGAGATCAGAAGCCCAGTCTCTGCACTCAAGCATAAGGCTCTTGCCCTTATAGTCTTGCTCCTGTGCTTTCAGTCCTTTATCTCCTACATTTGCCGTGCTGCAGTCCTGCTCCTAGGCAGAATGTGGCTTTGGCCACATAGGTGCTGCCCAGTAAATCCCAAAGGCACTTTGGCATGGGATAGAGCCTGCAAAGCATCCTCAAGGCATACCTGGATAAATACAACAGCAGCTATAGGACACTCCTAGCAAAAGCGTAGGCGTCTAGTCTTTCATGCATTCATCTGCACAAGCAGGCAGGGTTTTGAGGATAATACTCCTGGACTTAGATGTACCCATTCTTTGCATGTCTCCAGATGCCAAAGTGCTTCCCTGGATCTGAGCCTTTCCTCTGCTCTGACCCAGTTCCCCATGTGCACATTTAGATAACAGCACTACCCTACCTCTTAGCAGTGCTCTGAAAGCAAACGGATGAAAAGTGGCTAGAGCCTGAAGGACAACGTTGATGACACAAATCTAAGTACCTAACTTGAATATTTTTCTGACTTTCTGAAAGGATAAATTTCAGTTATCCCCTCTGAATGTGCCATTTTAAAATCATGAGGTGTGCCCCATGATGGATCAGTAGTCACATAAGCCCATTTCTACACACCAGTCACTATGTGCAATGGGAATTGCCCACTGGTTATAACTTTGAATGATCCTCAGGTCAAGGATTATTTGCTGAAAAGGTTTTGAATAATCATTGTTATTAATATATTTAAAAGCCGTGCAGCCTGTTCACAGATAAGCTGCAAACAGAAATAAGTATAAGGATAGTTAGTCATTGTGAATATGAATTATAAAACAATCACGCACCTAACGAAGCAGACATATCCCAAATCTTGGGTTTATTGTATGTGAGTATTGTACTTTTTAAAAGTTCTGATCAGTAACTGCCTCTTTTATTCAGCTTTCTTAAGTTATTTCACCAGCCACTTTGCTGCTAGGTCAGTAATAGTCTGCAGGAAAATATACTTATATTGCATACTAGAGCAGATGACCACCAGAAAACAGGATAATCAGCTAAACTATCATATCAAAAATAAATATTTTCGAAGTACAAGCAATGAAGTTTGTAGAAATGTCAAGCAGCCAACTGCTAAATGCTTGGCTATAGGATAGCATCTAATGCAGCACATAGAGTGAAGCTGATTCTGCAAATGGACAGAGGCACAAGGCACCTTTGGAAACATTTTGAAGATTTCTTGGTTGATATGGAAGATTCCACTAGTATCCACTTCATACTTCAGTTTAGTTCCCAAGGGAGTATTTTTCTGGGTGGTGAACATAAAGGCAGGGGCATTGCAACACCTCGACAAAGTAGACCTGTAAAATGAACAAGAGAGAAATAAGATCAAGGAGCTGACAGCATGCTTTTGGATTTGCAATTACTATCACTCCTAATGAGGCATTTTTCAGCAAAAAGAAACTTTTCAGCTGTAGGAGGGGTAAAATGGTGGTTTACAGGATTTTCCTTTAGAAAATTTCAGATTCAGTGAAATGTTCCTTGATTGAGCAACTTATGGTAAAAAAAAAATAAAACAGAAGACATGAGATCCATGTAGCTTTCTCTCATAGGCTGCAGAAAATAAAGCCCAGACTTCAGCTTACTCTTCCTCCAGAGCCATTTTTTTCCTCAGTCAATGCATCTTATATGTTTAATGAAAAATATATGTCATGGCAAATGCACAAACATGAAGACAAAGCCAAATGGCTCTCAAATAACCTAGATTAAATACCTTGCCTCTTGGATATGTGACCTCATTATGAGTTGGGAGAATAAGCCAGTCTTCTTTATGGGCTTTATTACAAGCACCAGAAAGCAATTGCAGAATTATGCAAACATTTCAGTGATGTCCAATTACTATTATATACTTGATTCATGCAGAATGGCACAATATGATCGAGGTAGCAATTGAGACTGAATAAATCAATGAATTTCTAATAACGAAATCATTAAATAATTACAAGCAGGTAGTGGGATGGAATGGCGATATTTGGGATATGAAAAAACTCTTCATTAGTTCTGCGCTAAGGAATTGAAAGAGATGTTGTTCTTTAATCTAACGTCCAACTGGTTTTCCAGAGGCACATTTCTTAATATAAATGTCTCATATCTGATGGAGGAAGTCTGTCAAGGAAATTGTTTTCTTTAGTCTCCAGATACAAACTGGAGTCTGATTTTTGTGTTTCCTCCCTCCCTGCTGCTTAAGCAGCTGCCATTTAACTTTTGCTGAATTCTCCCCATCTCACCTAATGGTCCAAAACTGGCAAAGGTCAAAAGCCCACAACTCACTGTGGTTACACAACCACCTTTTAGCCTCTTACTTGTCTACCTCCAAACTCAGAGACTTTGGTCTGCTTTTACGGGACTACAGTTTCCTCACATATTCACACACTGAAGTCTCTGTCCCATAAGACAAATATGAAACAGACTTTGAACCTTTTTTTCCCCATTACTAGCATGATTACTGTTCCTGGAACGAGCTAACAAAGATTAGGTTACATCTAGGTGCCAGTGGGAGTTTCTTAAGCAGTCAGGCAGGTATAGCTAGTGACAGGAGTCTCTTCTTTCTCTCAATGCACTGTCTAGGATGGAGAGGGGTTCTTTGCTTAATGTGCTGGTGTTGGTGGCCTGAGAGAGCGATGCTCCTCCTGATGGTCTTTAGATAGACCTCTCTCATTGCTCCCACCTCTGGGCTGGCCTCCATACTTCACTGTGCTCCTTGCACTCTCAGCACGATCATTAGTTCTCTTACTCCAAGCAGTCTTTAAGATAGTAGGCTCTAATCTTGAATGGCTCTTGTCTTCAAAATGGGCTCTGATAATTGCCCATCAAGTAAATTCTGGGGAAAAATATACTAAAAAAATCTTTAAAAACTTATGTGTGGAGCTCATGTTGGAAAAACTGCTATGAGGCTCAGACTAACCATTAGTTATTTTTAAAGATGTTAATGACTAACTCAGCACATGCATTCTCACATTCTCTCATTAACTCGTGACAGCTATTTCCTGGAATCACACAAGAGAATTTGGGAAAAAGTTGTGGGGCCTTATTCTAAGCAACTGCTCTGAATCAAGCCCATGACTTAGGGAATTAACCAGTCTGTATTCCACTTACTCTGAAATAGTGTGATTTCTCTAGAACTACTCAAATATGGCCCTTGAATATACCAATATACAACATCCATTGTTTTGGTGTCATTCTACTATTGCCTTCACAAGACCAATTTCAAAAGTTGTATCTTGGAAGGACCACAGAGGACCCTCTGCAAAGAAGGAAGTGACATGAAAGAAGACAGAGTACTACAGAAACAAACTACAGAGGTCTCCGAAGATCAGAAAAAATATCTATATAGTCAGGGACTAACAGCTGAGGAGCCATTAAAAAAAAGGAAGTGATAAACAAGGTCTGACAGTACCTAATACACCACAGAAAAACATCCAGTTTGTGTATTTTGTAGGCCAAATTTGCAATGTCACCAATGATACTACCATTTTACACCACCAGAGGATTCGGTTGATATATTAGGTGCAGCCATTAAGTCTTGGCTCCATCCTCACATCTGCCTGAATCTTGGCTGCAAGTCTTTCCCATACCAAATTCCCTGCCTTTCCTGGGAAGACTGTTTCATGTGCCAGAAGAGCTCTCTTTCTCTCTTGCTGCTAATTTTTTTAAAGTAGAAAAAAAAGTCCATATTTATTCAAAAGGATAGTACTCCAACAGCAACAGTGTTGTAATGCTTACTCTTGCTATCCATATGAAGGTTTGATCTCTCTACAAGAAGCTAAACTCGAACTGAAGTAAATCTTACTCAGTCTCATTAATGTGGACCATTCTTACTTGAATAAATTAGCTTCTGTGACATTCATCTCCCATTTGCACATCTGTAGGCTCTTCCATCTGTCAAACAATTCAGTTTGTTTCACCCTAAAAGATAAAAAGAAGGAAAATATGAATTCACTTTATTACAAGGGCTTTGTTTCCTAAAACAGCTGCAGCCAGGGTACCATGCAGTAGGCTTCTGATGGGGCAAACCAGTCAGTCTATCCAGTGTAAAATGAACCATTTTTATTTCTTTTTCTGCTCAGACATAGCAACTCTAAGGCATGTATACACAGGCACTGGTGGAGCTCTTCAGGTGTCTGGGACTGATTTCCATTCCCTAATAGGTATTCTCCATTTCTTTAGGATAAAAAATGCAATATCAAGCAAGAAGCATCTACTGTCCCAAAGTCTGGCCTTAGTCTGCTGGGAAGCTAATGAGTGTCTGGCAACTACAGAGGCTTTGTGGGAAAAGTTGCACCTAGAAGAAGGGCCCAGCAGCAGGGGTATTGGAAAAGAGGATACTTGGGTGATGTTATCTCAATCCATGAGATCCTGAACAGCACTCTTGGTAAATCCATTTTATGAACTGCAATAGCACACATGTAGGGATAAGCATCTGTGATGCTAAGTGGGCATGAAAAGCTCTTTACGTAATGATCTCTCTCCCCCTCTGTTAATAAATATACTTTTGGTTCTATCAAAAAATGACACTCCTACTTCCACTAAGCTGATACAGGATCACACATTTTTGGTGACATCATTCCAACCACTTCTACTTTAGAGTTCCCACATATTCTTCTGTATTTGGATAACAGAGATAACAAAGGCCTTGCAAATATCTAGAGTTAGGGAGCAATGTTACAATCTGGCTGGGAAATTTTGAAGTCTGAGATTTCTTCAGGACTGATAGGTTTTAATGAGTTCTCTTCAAGCTTGAGGGCTTTGAGTATTGGAATAAAGCAAAGACTTTTAAGATAATTATATATTTAAAGTGAGTAGAAATTAGGATTTCCCAGGCTGTGGAAGTTACAGGAAGGAATTAGGTCATATTGTACTTTCTGTAGCCCACCAGAGCACATTAACTTGGAAATCTTCCATTACCATAAGGGCTGACTTAGGAAATGTAGCATGTTAGAAGCAAGCACATCAGAAAAACCCAGCATGGTAAAAGAGCTTAATGTCAAATGGCATCTATTGTAAAAGTAAGGCTAACTCTATCCAGCTGACCAGGAGTCCACTACCTTCTATGTGCCGTTTGTTAAGATGAAGAGAAATTAGTAATTCTTTGTACCATCTGATACGTATGCAGAAAAGCAATTCAAAACTCCCCATCTCCAGCAGAACATTGGCAGAAGTGTCACATTCTCACCCCTTCTTTTTATTTTTAAGCACTGCAAGTCAGCAAGCAGTGAGAAGTTGTTACTCGTGTATCCTTCATCCAGTACCAAATAAGAAGACAAGGACATAACCTACATTTTTCTGTGCACCAAGTCAGCGAGGGAGGCATGCTGAAAATTCATGCAGACCTGGAGCAACAAGTTGTATTTGCTGTAGCCTTGATTGCTTAATGCTATGCCCTTGTATAGCTGCACTTTCAATTGAGATTCTCAGTGCACTTTACAGACCTTAATAAGCCTTGTGGATTGTCGCTAAGATTACTAAACCACTGGGTTTAGATATGGCAAGGGATTAGGCATAATCTAAGCACCTAAATTCAGTGCAATGCTGAAAATGCAAAAGGGCAACACAAAAATACCCTGCTCTGCTCTGCCCAGTGAGCTCCACTGGCAATCTCACTTTTTTGCCTGATTCCATCTATGGCTTCAGGATACATCTCACTCAACTCATTAGTTTTTTGATGTACATATAGGACCACAAAAGACAAAATACAGATATTTTATTATTTCTCAGAATCACATTTTCCTACTTCTTAGTGAGCGTTATTAACTTGTGAAACTCACTGCTGCAGGCAATTGTGGAGGTCAAAAGTGCAAATGGGCTCAGAAAAGATGTAAACAAATTAACAGAGAGGTCCATTGTCCACTCTGACTACTGTAGTCTAATCACCACCTACCACTCAGCAAGTCCCCGTGCCAGTATTTGTTATCAAGAAGGGCTAACTTTTTTCCTTCATTTCTTAGCCTTCACTGCTGGCCACTGTCAATGATAGAGCCTTAGGCTAGATGGACACTTGCTGTGAGTCAGTCTGGCTATTCTTACTCTTCAATTACCCTCAGTAGAGGACATGGAATATAAAATAACAAATAATATTACACTATTTCATTCTAAACTGTGATACTGGGCCTGACCAAAATGCCTCAATGTATGTGAAACGCCTCCAGTTTTTTCAAATGGACCTCAGATCAAATTCAAATGTGACTACTTGCACATATAAGAGAACCTCAGGAATCCCTGATGAGATCCCTGCTACGGGATCTCTTAAGCCTTGCATCTTATTGAAAGTTATGAATTTCATCCTGCCTGAGAAGTGCCCTTTTAGCAAACATTCATTCATACTTACATAGACAAAACCTTCACCTCAATGATGTCCTGCCGTAATTCCAAGCATTTTGTAGAGTTGTATTCCAAAGGCCCTTCATAAAACTCAAAATACCTGAAGAAGGACAAGATAAAAGATTATAAATAAGCCTTAGACTGGAATACTTGCCTTGCACATCAATGGAAATTTGCTTAAGGTTGTGATTTATGATTTCGGCCTAATGAGACTACACCCATAGGCGGGTTATTACTTCACAGGAAAACACAGATGTCTTGCTGATGTCTTGCTGAACAGCCACCCAGGTCCAGCTTGTCCATCTCTACAACAGTTCATCTATCTTGTAGGCACCAACAAGGACCAGCTACCTTTTCAGCAGTCAGCACATGGCAGCTGCCACTGAAAGTAAGGAGAAAGCATTGATCACTAGAGGAATACTGTTCCCATCTTTTGGGTGTCTGGATGTGCTAAGAGTTTAAAAATTAGTTCCTTAAATTTTGCTCCTGGGTGGAAAGCACACCCCTTAGGTGCAGGTTGCATCTTGTCTGTGGAGAGTGTTGCATGCCTCTACGCAATTGAGCTTTTCATTGGGATTTACTCTTTTGGTATATTCAGGGGAAGGTAAGCTGGGATTTTCTTCTCAAAAAATTTGAGACAGTTTTGAGAACAAAAGTTAAAAGATAGACATAAATATTTAGGGGTTTGGTTAATTTCCTCCACCTTAGCCAACAGACTGGAGTGAAGGGAAAACAACACACAGTGGTAGCTACTCATGTTTAGGGGCCAGAGAAAACCCAGGCTATCCAGTGAATTCAAAGAGATTGTATTGAAATGGCAAAAAAGATTTTGGGTTTAAACCAAGCTCTGTATCAGTTTCACCACTTATCATTAAAAGCCTGTATTAAAACCTAATACCTAAGAACTACACATACCCATACAGCAGTTATGAGCATAATGAAGAAATACGAGGAGACAACCTGTAGGAATAGGTATTATGACCAAGGCTAGAGCAAGATACTTTGATGGATCCTTTAAAATCTCAGAATTCATGAGGCTGTAACTCCAAACTATCTTTTGAATTTTCAGTATGAAATAAAAATACAAGATTCCTGGAAGAGCATTTAAACCATCATTGGAAATGTAATATTTTTTGTTTATGACATTTTAAAATAACATCAAAATTCATGTTTGACCTGAATGTCTGTTCAGTTTTGAATATATAATCCTTAAGTAGAAAAGCCTTGTGAGTTTCCTTAGTAGTTCATGTTTATAGTTCATATCAAAATTTGAGGGAATTCAAAGTTTCATCTGTTCTGAAGAAGTGCTAAGTGTTTACACCTCCCAGGGGAACTGTAGGAAGGTACAGTGTCCAGGAAATAACACCTCCAGCTATCTCCAACAGGGCCTCCAAAGGCCAGAAGCATATCAAACCAAACAGCTTCTGAATTTTGCCTTGTACGTACATCCAGAAACCAATCTAGAAAAGACTTCCTTAGCTTCCGGAAGGGAGACAAATTTCCTGTAACATGAACCTTCATCTGGTGTCCCACCGAAAGGCTTGGGCTCTCCTTCCAACTCAATCATTCACTTGGACATTCAGCCTTTACTAAAGAGGAGCTGAAATCCATTGCACTGGCACATCTCCTGCGTCCTTGGCTTGTTGAGCTGGAGCTGAGCAGCTTGTGTATTTTGAAAGCTGCTCCAACTGAAATTGGATTAAGAGCTCACCTGGTTGCACCAGGTCAAAGCCCTGCGTGGATGTACTCGATAAATTTCCAAAACTAAACTGAAATTTCTCTCTGTGGAGCAAACGATATAGGACTTCTTGCTGCTCGTGGAGTTTTACAGGGGTTGAAGGAGTCCCCTCTGGCTACCAGTCCAAACAACTTTTCTGTCTTCCTGTAATACTCATTTTCTCACTGTATTTTGTGGTATCCATTCTTTACTTTGATTCTCTGAGTCAGACAAGACTGGGACCCTGAATGTGCATGTTCTACACAAGAGCTAGAGGCAGGTATACATCCCCATGCAACACTCAGGATGTTACACACCACTCCTACCCCTTTGGGCATGAGGGGCATAGCAATGGCTATCGGCCTCATCCTCACCTTTCACCTAACATGGGATTTCAGTACCTTCTATCTGCCTCAGGACAGGTAAGAATGGCAAAAATCTAGATTAACGTGTATTTTTATCTTTCCTGCGTACTTCTAGCTCTGCTGCTAACTGCAGCTCGGATGTCAAGCAGCACATGCTATCATGTGGGAAAGCCGGCTTGGGCTGGTGGCACTGGAGACAAAGATGTCATTTTGTGAAACAGAGATGAAATTTCCTGAGTCCCAGAGATTCCCTTTGATCGTTGCCTGTTTACGCAATCCACAAACCAAAAATAGAAATGAAAAAGGATGCGTTACCAAAGAGGCTGAAGGGTAAGGAGCAAAGGATTACGTCAAAAATAAACCACGTCTGGATCTGAAAGGAAATCCATGAGGCAGCATTGTATCCGTAGGAGAGTTACTCCATTAGCTTACAGCTTCGAAAAGCGCAGGACTGTCCTGCAAGTCTCTAACTCTCACAATAGCTCCAGCTTCTCCAGCAGAGTCACTGGGAGTGTCAAATTCACAATTTGGCACCTTGTGGAAGAGCAGAGGGAGGACCTATGGAACAAGCTGGGTAACGCACTGCCGATGGGATATGTGCCTCCTGAGGCAAAGGCAGGGGACACCAACAGTGGCGTCACTTCTGCACTGAGTGGGGAGAAGGTGCTACTGGCCATGGGGTGAGCTCGACTGAAACTAATTCAGTGTGCCTGAGCCACTGAATAATCATCATCTGGGCTGTCATGCATAAGCCCTGAACCACATCTGAAGCAGCCAGCCAGACACTAAGCCTCCACAGCATTAATGCTACTGATGCTGCAGCACTTAGGTTGCAACCATTAATGATGCTACAACAGCATTAAGGATTTTGCAAGACAGTATCTGGTCAACAGACTAAAAAAAAAAAAAAGAAAAAAAAATTTCCTCTCTTTCTTCCAGGAGTATTCATGCTACTTATTTGCTTCACAGCAATCCCCCTCCTGCTACGACACCGAGGCAAATTAACAAAGGCAGCTCCCTGGAGCACCAGCCAACCTTTTCCTGCAGAACTGCTTCACGTTGTACTTTCCCAGAATACAGCTTTTGCACAACGCCGGGATCTAGCACAAGGAACACGGGTTCCCTCAACCCCCGCGGATGTCCTTTAAATCCAGCTCCTCCGCTCGGCAGGGTCTGGTCCTGCTGGGAGTGTTTGGAGACCAGCCCCCCGCGCTCTCCCAGAGGAAGCATCAGTCTCACCCACTCCCTGGGCTCCGAGTGCTGCTTCTGCCTATTAACTCCCACTCTAAACTATGTCGTTCCCTGTGAACGAAGACACATTTGCCTGTCAGAAAGCTTAATTAGCACAAATGGAAACTGTCTTCCCCATCATCTTCCTCAGCCTGATATCCAGCTAAGAAACAAGGCTGTAGCGCAGTTTGCTTTGATTTATGCTCTTGATTAGAGATAAGGACTACACTACTGCTTTTGCTACAGGAAAGGGCTGTGTTTCAGCTTTACAAGAATGACAGTCATGTTTTGTATCCATAAAACAGAGTTGATATATATCACTGCCAGAATGTCCTCTCCCTGCATTCGCATTCCCTGTTGAAATCTAAATAACTTCTATCCCACAAAGGTGACAAGTCTGTGGGAAGACCAACACAAGAAATCATGGTTCTTTGTAATAGAGAACACGACTACAACCGAATCACAAGTAACCACACAGTTGCACGCAGGGTTGCATTTTCCCAGGGTACCAGGCACTACACACTACTCACAGCTCTATGTCCATTCAGGTCAACTGTAGCTTTCAAATCTACATTTTTCCAGGATCAAATCAGGGGATTACAGGAACAATCTTTTTAGCAGGGCCAGCTGTGACAGGACAAGGGGGAATGGTTTTAAACTAAACCAGGGGAGGTTTAGACTGGATGTAAGGAAGAAATTGTTTACCATGAGGATGGTGAAACCCTGGCAGGGGTTGCCCAGAGAGGGGGTGGAGGCCCCATCCCTGGGAACATTCCAGGCCAGGTTGGACGGGGCTGTGAGCAACCTGATGTGGTTCAAGGTGTCCCTGCTCCTGCAGGGGGGTTGGGCTGGGTCACCTCTAGGGGTCCCTTCCAACCCAAAACATTCTATGACTCTGTGATTCTATGAAATCCTGTATTTGAACACCCCGCAAGCTGCAAGTGCTCAGAGAGGACTCTCTTTTTTATGGCTCTAAGTACCGAATGCCCAGAAATGAGATGCTATTCACTGTAATTTTGCATTTTTCACTGAGACCTTCTTCTTTTCTAACCTTCATGTCTCCCATTGCAACCTCACTTCCAGCTGAGCAGCTTACTGAGCTCGCTAGTGAGAGACAGATTTGGTTTCCCAGTACATGAGCTAACTCTCAGGTCTTTGATCATCTGCAGTCGGGCTGCTCCTGCTTTGATCAAAAGTAAGCTTTTCTTGATCATGCTACATGAATTAAAAAGGCTGAGACTTCAATCCTGCCTTCAAGTGACACTTGGATTGAGGCACTGATTTGTCTGATATATTGAACAAAGGCTTTTAAATATACTTGAGTGTAATTTTCAGGCATCTTTTAAACAAGACCATTTTCTCCTGCACAAGCCCCCTTCCCATTTCCCTCGTTCCTGCAGTGCCGGTTCTGCACTGTTTGCAGTGAGGCTGCAGCACGTTACACTGCAAGAGAGCAGAGTATTGCAGGAAGGATTCCACCTACCCTGCAGGAAAAACAAAGATCTTTCCAAAAATACACTTCATCCAGTGACTAAGAAATGAGAATAAATGAACCAAGCCCTGTAGGCTTCTACTAAATACTTAAGGGAACCGTCCAATTAGCAGTGCCTGTACTCCTCAGTATGGGCACATCCATGGCCAACCTCGGGTCTAGATTCACCTTCCCTACTCGGGAACCTCACAAGTGTGCCAGACCACACTCCCCAAAGCACGCCAGGATGCACGTTCATCTGGCAGGGCCAGAATGGGATCTTCAGACACATGTAGCAAAAATACTGCTGAGGAGGAACATATGGCTATAGGGGCTCTGGAAAACTCATCCAGAGCAGAGCAAACTAGGTGTTGACTTCATGTCCTGGTTTCAGCTGGGGTAGAGTTAATTTTCTTCCTAGTAGCTGGCATAGTGCTGAGTTTTGGATTTAGGATGAGAATAATGTTGATAACTCACTGGTGGTTCGGTTGTTGCTGAGCAGGGCTTACACCAATCAGGGACGTCTCAGCTCTGCCAGGGGCACAAGAAGCTGGGAGGGGGCACAGCCAGGACAGCTGACCCCCACTGGCCAAAGGGGTATGCCACACCACATGACGTCCTGCTCAGTATATAAACTGGGGGAAGAAGATGGAAGGGAGGGACATTGGGAGCGATGGTGTTTGTCTTCCCAAGTCACCGTTATGTGTGATGGAGTCCGGCTGTCCTGGGGATGGCTGAGCCCCTGCCTGCCCATGGGAAGGAGGGAATGAATCCCTTGCTTTGCTTTGCTTGCGCGCGCGGCTTTTGCTTTCCCTATTAAACTGCCTTTATCTCAGCCCACGATTTTTCTCACTTTTACTCTTCCGATTCCCTCCCCCATCCCACCGCGGGGGAGCGAGCGAGCGGCTGGGTGGTGCTGAGCTGCCGGCCAGGGTTAAACCACGACACTTCATCACAGAGTCCACTGTGAGCGAGCCACCAAATCCTGCTAGCCTTCGCTTCTATTAATATTTCTATGCGACAACGTCAAAGACTACAAGATTTGGTCAAAACGTTTAAGGGCCTGACATCAATACAGTGATCCTTTTTCCTCAAAGAGTGCACCCTACCACTTCACATGGCATATTCTCCTAAGATTACTTTGACCTCGTTTGGATGGAACGATCCCCATTTGGCAGATAAAGAAGCCGAGGTAGAGGCTGACTGACAAGTTTGTGGCAGGCAGGAACGGGGACCTTGGGTTCTGCTCTCATAGACACTGCCTAGACTACATGGTTACCACCAGGAACAAGAGCAGCCTCTTGTATTGGGTTTGTGTAGCAAGGTCTTGGTAGTGGGGGGGCTACAGGGGTGGCTTCTGTGAGAAGTTGCTGGAAGTTTTCCCTGCGTCCACCACTGGCCAAGGCCAAGCCCATCAGCAATGGTGGAAGCGCCTCTGTGATAGCATATTTAAGAAGGAAAAAAACCCGTCTGTGGCTCAGTAGCCAGAGAGAGAAGAGAAGTGAGAGGATGTGAGAGAAAACAGCCCTGCAGACACCAAGGTCAGTGAAGAAGGAGGGGGAGGAGGTGCTCCAGCGTTGAAAAAAGTTGACCTTTCACACTACACGTTGCAAAAGAAAACACCTGGGGACATACTGATGTTAAAAGGAGATCTCCTGCTCTGAGAATTGGCAAGCAAAGCAGAAATGTTTGATGCCCTTAGATTAATTAACACTTCACTAGGGCTGTGGCACAAAAAATCACATCACTGCTTCTGTTTTTTCTGCTGTTTGGGAGCCTGTGTTCACTTGTCCACAACAGGATGGTGCTTGAAAGGCTGAACTGAGAGAGAAGGTGCTGTGGGCACCAAGGAGGAGGCTGGAGAAGCAATAGTTTTCTCCTATGTGGGTTGGTGAAACTATTTGACTACCTCCTCCTTGGGGACAACAAATATAAAAAAAGATGGTTCACATTCCTCCTGGCTACCACCTGCTGATGCCAAGGTCACTGGCATTAACTGGTTTAAATCTTTTACCACCTGCATCTCTAATGCCACCAGATGTAGTAGATGTCTAACTGATAACGAACGTTGAGAGTGTGGCTGTAGCTGGGAACAAAATGTGTCATTATAAACTGTCATGTAAAAAAAAAGAAAATATAAGCAAGAGAAAATGGTTGTACATCTTTGTACACATTATGGGGTAACAGCTCTTCTGAATTACTGCATGCAGTTCTTGATATCTCAAGTTTGACAGTTTGAGACACTGGCAAGAGTTACAAAAGGACCTGAAGAAATTATTTGGGTTCCAAAAAGTATGAGAGGCGTATGAAGCTTAATCTAAACATATGGTGACTGAGTAGGGAGACACTGCACCAGAAAGCAATCCCTAGTAGCAGGAAGCTTTTCAATACAGTGTAGCAAGGAAGGAAAAATTGTGCGCAATGCCTGGAAGCTGAAGATAGAAATGGCATCTTTAGTTCAGGGCTGGTTTTCTTTCCAGAAGAACCGGAGTAACTAAACAAAACTCAAGAGCTGGAATTAGAATCACAGAATCATAGAATCGTTTAGGTTGGAAAAGACCTTTAAGATCATCAAGTCCAACTGTTAACCTAACCCTGCCATCCCACCACTAAAACATCTCCCTAATTCTTGCACAGGGACTCATGCTTCCTGAGAGATTCATGTAACTGAGGTTAAAAGCTACTAACTCATGAACCTCCTGATCTTCCACCTAGGATATTTTGAAATGCTCAGCTAGATTTGTCTCCTTACAGTGTCACAAGTTTTTCTGGTTTTGGTAATAGATATCATCAGAAGTGTCTATCTGTCAAGACAAGGGCAGTTTCACAAGATACCCTGCCTATCTTCCAAATTAAAGATTTTTACATTAAAAAAACCAAAAGTGCTTCCACAAACCAGACCTAAACTTGTAAGTTTGATCTTCCACAGAGGAGGAGAGGCTTTTATATTTCTATCCTTTAAAAGCAGTTCACTGATAGCTCTATGGACCTCCCAAGTAACCTGAGAAAAGCGCATGCACCCATCGGTCATATCTCAGAAGTGCTCCTTTTCTGAATTCCTTATTCGATCTGGTCCTGTGACTTCACAGAGAGTTTACACATTGGTACAGTTAAGACAATAGCTGTGATACCCTGAGGCTATGTTTTTCATCATGACTGCAGAAGCTCCTGGCAAACTGGCACGGGCTGCTCAGTGCCATTCCAATTTTGATGACCTGTCCTCATGTCTCAACACACAGATCATTCAGGATTGCTTGGCTCTGCTGTCTAATGCCACATCAGCAGTGTGAATTGACCAAACATCCACTCCAGCCAATGCCACGGTGTTCCCTTCTCATCTGTGCACTTATTTGAGAGCCAAGCCTCTCCAAAATTTCAGTCTTACTACCCAATACAGCTCTACTGCAACAGCTATGGGTGTAACAGCAGAAAAAATAGCAGAAACAGCCCTAAATGACATGCCAAATTCCAGGCTACCTCCTGCATTTTGTCCACCCACCTGGGATAAGCCCACCTTGCAGACCATCCTTCTGAATCAACACCACTACCCCCCTGTGCTCGATGGCTCTTCTCTCACACAGACTGCCATGCATCTTTGTGTAGAGGTTTTCCCACTGCACAATGTCTCACCCTTAGAATGATTTATTGGAGAGTATATTGAATTCTAGTTTTGGGGACACTTTGGTGTTTCTTTTCTTTCACAGTCACTGTACCATAAGAACAATGGCTCCTGACAAGCAGCAGTAGGGTATGCTGCAGGGAGTCCTATTTTACCAATGTCATTTCAGAACTCCTCCAATTTTTAATAAACTGCTGTTTGGCTGTTTTAATCAAGTCCATTCCCATCACTCTGATTGAAATAAACTGCTGATATTGTTATCCATATAACCACCTGGGATGCATAACAAAACACATGACAACACTTAAACATCAATAACATCTCAAAAAATACATTTTAGTTTATCATTGGAAGCAATGGCTTTTTTTTTCTTGTGGTTCTCGAGATTTTAGTATCTTTGTACGAGAATTTCAGCACTATGACCAATAGACCTAGCCAAGATGAGGTCTGATGTCTTAAGCCCTTACATTCACTCTTGTAAATGTGTATTTATTTGAATGATCCAATTGATTCTATTTTGTAGCCACTGGGGACAAAGCTCCAGATTTGTCATACTGAAGAATTCTGCGTACAAATTGACAGGCCCAAAAGTATAAAGATCACAACTCCTCTCGCCTGTCAAAGGCTTCTGTGCTCTCACCACCTAAGCCCTACATTGAACCTTATCTTCAGCTCAGATGGACTGAAGGTGGTAGAGAGCACCGTAACCCAACTAATATGGCAGACAGATCATCACATCATTAAGGCAGCTTCTTGGCAACAAAAAATGCTTTAAGCAGGAAGACTCACAATCCCAATAAGTTGCAAAACATATTAAAAGGAGAACAGAGGAATCAGGGCTCTAGGAAGCAGTTTCGTATATTACTTCTCATAACCAGCATCAGATAGAACGCTTTACCTGATTCCCCACAAGGATGTTGTAGGATTTATAATACTTAGCACTAGATAAAAAGCAAAAGGTAGAAATCTGAGCAATGGCCGATATGTAAGAACCAGAAATAAGCCAGTATATGACAATTGGTTGACATTGCATCTGAGTGAGGATTTCAAAGAGTCTGCGGCCTATCAAGTCCTCCTTTAGTTGAAAGTACACATCCCTGTGGCTTTGGAGAGTTGTTGAGTGGTTTCACTTTTACTCCTTGCAAGTATTTACAACTTCTTTGCTACCTAGAAGACCTGCAGCAATGCAATATGCATCAAAATGAAGCTTTCGGTGCCCAAAAAGCCCCAGCCCCAGAGATCTCTGTCAGGCATCTACCCACAGCAATATTAGATGCCACAAACATGATCCACGCTCTCAGTTGTATGACATACTGAGCCAGGCTCATGATACTAGCTCTTCTCTCCATGGACTGGTTCTACGCAATCTGAAGAAGTGTCTTATGCACTGGGATGAAAAGCCTTGGTTAGCTTGGTTACCCCGGCACAGTGGAGCTGTCTGCAATCAGAGTAGGGCTCACTTCCCAAAACTATGTAATGAACTCCCCTGGACAGTAACAAAACATTACAATTCCAAGCCATGCTTTAACTTTGTACATTAGTTAAGGTCTGAACCAGTTTCTACTGAAATCAGATCACATGACATTCTTTGTTTCTGTCCTACTTGATCCTTTTCATGCCATGTTTAATCTTCACTGTTCTTTGGTTTTGATATGGTCACTACTCTCGTGAAGTCTGGCTGTCTTGCAATTCTAATGCACTTACTCTCTCAGTGTGCCTTTGCTTTGGAAGTCCTTCATTTTCATCTAATAAATCACTCCTACAGAATGAGTTGTCAATGTCATTACACCATGTATTAAGTTACAAGATTAAAAGATAAAGAGTAGTTACAGAATATACATGAGTTGATACCACATATGCATGAATAAACATGTATCTATATACATATAGATATCTAAATTAGATAAGCTAATGAGCAGCATATTAATACAGATTTCAATTAATATCTTTAAACATCAAACCTTTCACAAGGAGGTGATAGCACACAATAAACTTCAGAGCCATGCAGTGAAATGTATTTACTGTGCGTATGCTGACATATAATTAGTTTTGTGTACTTCAGACATCTCTCTGAAGACATGTAAATATATACAAGTAAAATCAGGAAGGTAAAATGTAGTCGGCAAGTTTTCCATCTGGTGGAAAGAATTATTCATTAAAGAAAGGCTTGTTTTCAATTGATATCAACAGCCTGAAGTTGGGTGTCAGATTAAGACTCTTAGGCAATGTCTAGTGATAACACAGTAAGAAAGGTGATCAAAGATAAATAGCAAACAATTTATGACATGCCTCTGCAGTTACTCACCACACAGTCTCACCTCCAGTCTCACCTCCAGATTTATACCGTTCTTTTTTATTTTGCTGTATTCTCAGCTTTCAGACAGTAGACAAATGGATAAATAAAATCTATAACACGCTTATGTGCAATACATGTTGCAGCTAGACTTATCCCTAACTCAAAATCCTCATCTTTCAGCTCCGCAGTCATTAACACGGCACAGACTTTGAAATGTTCATCTTTTATTGGTATTACAACCTTTGAAATTTATACCTCGCTCGTGCAGTTTGAGCCTGTTTGTACAAAAAAACACTTGCATCCTGAACCTCTTCATCTCTGAAGGGGATAAACAGATGAGAATAGTACTGTCGTTCAGTGCCTTACAACTAGCATGCATTTTGCAGTCAAGGGTTTTGGTTCCCTGTCTTGCAATCAATGATGGTTCAATTGTCTCTGCCAAGGGTGCCTCAAGGGGGAAAACTGTATTTATTGATTCTCTCCTGTCTTCAGGAAGATATCTCGTGTTGTCTTTGCAACACATTCGGTTCTTTTATATGCCAAGGGCCTAAATTGAAGACTTTGCATGTATAGACTGTAGATGTACACACAAAAAAGGCAATGAAGGTAGAGATGGATGGATATAGATAGACAGACAAAGAGGTAGATAGATACACATTTACTTTATATACACACCATTTTTCCCTTGCTCTGAGCAAAAAACTGCAGCTCAAGCTGGTTCTTTTTATAAAGAACCTCAACTGGTTAAACCAGCCGAGCGGTGAGTAGCGCTCATACAGGATCACGTTACAGCGAAGAGCCCTAACAGGAATTGCAGCATTGCTGCTGTTCAGTGAGACCGGATGATTTTTGGCAGGTCAGACTCTGTACTTCCTCTTGCCTTTGAAATGCTATCAGCTCCACAGCTGTAGCGACCTATGGTTACCAAAACACACTGTGATATTTTAAACAAAACATGTAATTTATCCAAAGAGAGTTTTATTTATACACAGGTATTAAATGTAAGCTTCTTTTAATTATTTTATTATTCTTTAACTTACAGTCTTTCTAAGACTACTCTGATACTTATTGAACTTAATTCTACACATGACTCAGGATTTTTAAACTCTATTAACTGAGGTTCCAGGAAGATACACCAAATATTCGCCCTACGCCTGTACCCAGATTTAGGCAGATGGCCTGCAACAGCCACAAAGCTCTTTAGGCAAAGCTGCAGGCTGTTTCCTGATTATGCACATGGCTCTTCATGACCCTTCAGATACGTGTCAGTCAAAAGAATCCTACTACAAATTAGTAAGTACAAAAAGTGCAATGGCACACCAGTGCTTCTCATATTTTCAAAATAGAGTAAATAAAATAAATACTCCGTTCTTATCTCGATAGAACACTTTTCCCCTCCTAGACGCTGGAAAAATTTCATGTTAAACTATGTTTTCTTAAAATACAGATTCTATTCTAAAGAAAGCCTTGGGCCAGATTCTCCAGTGTGCTCTGCATGCATCAATACTGTCATGTTGGGACATCGCCCACCCAAGTTCCACTCTCCAACACTGCCACATACTGACACATAGCATGGTGGGGGAATGGAAATAGGAGAGGCCAGGACACAGACGTTACCCTCCTGCACGCTGCATGGATGCTTATGGCATATTCCAAAATGTCCACAAGGCTTTGAAGGGGGAAAACAGCACAGCATCTACTGTGCCATGGGGAGCAGTATCGAGCAGCCAAAGCAAACTGCAAATATCATTTTTCATACAGCCTGTGCTCACATTTGTGGTTCATACAAAAAGAGAGAGATCTCTGTAGTCATTCCCTCGGGTGTTGGTACCTGGTGCCTGTGTCACTGCCACTCTTCACTGCTCCGTCATCCGTGAAATTAAAGGTGCTGGTCCAATTTGCCAATTCCTCTCCATTCTGCCAGCTAAACTGCAGCCCTCTAGCAAGAAAACGAGGCAGTTGATATTTGATATCATTCATTAGGTTAAGACTATCAGCATGAGTTCTCATGCCCTTTTTCTTAACACAGAAATATGACTACGACACATTCATCAACAGATACCAAGAACCACAAAACATCATCTTACTAGTGGAAACAATTAATTTTCAGTTCCCATAGACTCTGCAAGTCCTTGACTGGAAACAACACTAGATTCCCCAACCAAACTGGAAGGCCTGTAATCATCTATGCTCATAAACAACACACAAATGCGTTGGTGGAAATTTCATTCCCGGAGATGCAAGTGCAAAAAGCTGGAGACTTATGTGGAAAAATGCAGGGCCAAAGAATTAAATCCTCCAAACTTCAGTTTTACATCTACAGTAGTTGCTAAATATGGTGGGCACTGGGTCCTCCCTCTGATTTGTTGGCCATGCTAGCAAAGGATTTCTCACTTGATGACTTCTCTAAATCACATTGTACTGCTTCTTTACCCTGTTTGGGAAGATGATATTTTATCATAGAATCATGGAGTGCTTTGGGTTGGAAGGGACCTTTAGAGGTCATTTAGTTCAACCCCCCTGCAGTGAGCAGGGACACTTTTAATCAGATCGGGTTGCTGAAAGATCCAACCTGATCTTGAATGTTTCTAGGGATGGGGCCTCCACTACCTCTCTGGGCAAAGAGCCAGATGCTATCACAGTCACCATAACTCCTTGTTTTCCAAACTTTCACAAATTCATTCCAAGACCTGTGATACCTGCAGTCTTCTGGAAACTACACCTATAGTTGGGAAGAAATCTCACATGTATTTAAAAAAGCTGGATCTGAAGAAACATTTGACAACACAAGGCAAATCCTTCCCTTAGCTCAGAAGTCAACAAAAAGGAATCTCGCAGATTGTTATTTTTAATCTTTTCCATTTTAACCCAATTTCATGATTTCAGAAGCCTGGCAGCTGAGTTCTGAACATTTGGTGCTGCCGATACTGAAAGTTAACTTCCCGGCTGGGCTGTGTGGGGACAGCCAGGAAGCAATCTGCCAGCCCGCTTTGCCCGAAAGAAAGGGCATCCAGGACCCCGCTAGTTTTCTTGGTCAACAGGACTGGAGAATCTCTCAGGCCACATCCATCCTCTAGTCTAATTGGCAGGAGTTGTAAGCATAGGAAATTAAGAAGGAACAACATGCGGCGTTAAAATAAGGCCTCTCTGCTTCCCACAGCAAAAAAGGGGAGTAGCTCTAAACTGCTCCAAAAACTTAGAGTAGGAGTTTATTTGTTCTGTATTTTGGAAATGTGTGCACATAACTTCTTGTTGTCATAGTCGTTTTAAGACAACTTTGTCTAACTTAAAGTATCTGCAGTGCAGGCATTTCCACATGAGCTAATTGTCTTTGTTCTTAAAAATCAGTAGACATTTGGCCAGTACAGTTAGAGTTTAGGGAACAATTCACCTGACCAAAGGCTGGCCTTCACCCTAGGGTGAACTGATCCATCCCCCAAACTCTTCCTCCATCAGCAGTACAGGCAGCCCGGGGTTGCTTGTAGGTGGACACGCATGACAGAAGGATGCCACCACCCAAGTGAACTGCAGTGCATGTCACCACAAATGTTTTTTCTGACTGAAAAGCAAGATATCTCGAAAGAATTTAAGAAGTTTATTCTTTTATGTTTTGTGCCTTTTAATCTTTTTGTTTGGTTAGTTGGGATTTTTTATTGAAAACAGACTTTTTGCTAAAGGCATTTTGAGGGAGAAGGAATTCTGATGAAGGTAGGGAGCCATTTCAACACTCTGAACTGAGGAAAGAGCTAGCGTCCCAAACTGCCCCCTCACCTCCCAAGCTGCCTCCCACCACAAAAGGTGAGAGAAAAGTACTATAAAAATATGGAAAATCTTCCCCTGAATCTTTAAAATAAATTTTCATTTCTTGCATGTTCTCCAGTGGTCAAATTTTGCCTCTTCCAAAGAAAAACTTTTAAATATAAAAATGGGAACATTTCAAATATAGAAGCTAAATTTTTGCTCATAGGAGACCCATTCTGACTACTTCTCAGTTAAATATGTCTATGCAATTCTTCTGTTTTCCAAAAAATCAGAACAAGTGAAAGAGACAATCCTGATTGCCATAAGCAAAATGAGATGATATTGTCCACTTATATCTTACATTCAGCTTGGGGAGAGCTACGTTGGTGATCAGTTTGGGGAATCACATCAAAGGGTGTATAGGTTATGCTATAATAGCTATAGGGTAACACAGTGCTATGGCTTGTCAGGGAGTCCCATACCTGCTACGTTGCTCTGACAGTTTTTAATCAGCTGAGGCTGCCCAAGGTACAACTTCAGAGTAGAATATTGGTGTGAAGAAAATATGAGAAAATTCTCACTTTTAGTAAGACACCTTCACTTTGGGGCTTGTTGAAATAAACACTTGTGATTCCTTCCCATGTACCACAGTCTTAACACCTTTTTTTTTGCCACACTGTAACTGGTATGGAAACATGTTCCTTATGAATGTGTATGTCTTTGTAAAAGGAGAGAGTAGAAGTGTGGAAAAAACAAGATGGAATTGTACTTTTTAGCTGAGTTTAAATTAGATGTTTGGGGCTTAGATATTTACTTGCAAACTGAAATAGAGAGCATTAATCTAGATAAATAGCTGGTGTCAGTCTGTCCTTCAGAAGTGAACTCTCCTAAAGCATAGCCAATATTCAGGCAGATGAAATGAAGAATTAAAACGTTCGGCAAAATCCTTTCCCTTTGTACATCTTCACTCCACAGCTGGAAGGAAACCTAAATAAATGCTTAAAGGTGGAGGGGGGGTGAATCTGTCCATAAAGCAAAAGAAATTATAAAACCACTCTTTAATGCCCTCCTCTCATCAAGCCTTTTTTGGGAACAGTGTGTCCTGCAGCTGAGGCACCAAGTTTAAAGGAGGACATGCACATTTTGGGTAAGATCCAAGGAGGAGATCAGGAAGACTAACACTAAGGAATGGTAGATATCCCTTATGATGATCAGCTTAAATTACTTAGCTTTGAAATGGAAGAATGGAGGATGTAATTGAGGTACAAAAATATGTAACGAGGGCAAGCAAGGGTCTGGGTATGACACTTCTACATGGTAAGGACAAAGTACAAAGTCATGAGCTGAGCAGGTCAGGAGCAAGCTATGTGTCTGACCCTGAACCAGACAGGGAAAGGCGACCACACAGTGCTCTTCTTCCAACAGGTATTCCAGAGGTTAACAACACACAGACTTATAAATACACAAAACACACCACTGGAGAAACTTTACACAGCCCATACGACTGTTTGTCTCACTGTGACTCTGCTAGACTGAGACCAAGCTGCCACGTTGCATTTTCTGGAGTGATGGTACAATAAAACTCTTCCTCCTAGTAAGAACAACTCCCACAAATAATGGTTTGAAGTATTAGGACTGAGTAGAAGTCAAGGATGAGACATTTAAAAACACTGACCTGAAATAATTCTGTTCCTAACAAGATTACTGAGAGTTTTACCATTGATTTCAATCAGCCTTGAGTTGGGAGATTTCAATTTTAAAAATACAAAATCTTCTAATCCTCTCAGCTGTGAGTTTTAAGTGTTCATAAAAGCTGTCTGGCCAAATTTGCAAACAGCCCGGGAAAACAGAACAGAGACACGAACTGCTCCATCAGTATATTTCTTTGGTGTACTATGGTAGTTAAATTCTAACATGTTCACTCTCAGCACTAACTACATTTCAACAGGTAAAAAAAAAAGAGGTAAATTACGCTTCTGTGAATCAGTATCACAATAGAAAAGCACATACAGGATGGAAACAGAACAGGAAGAGAAAAAGAAGCAGAACAAAAAAGAGGAAAGATTAAAAGAAGGGAAGGAAAGCAGAGGAAATTACTTAGACATAGAGGTCTCCTACGTAATTTAGACATAAAAAAAAAGCTAATTTTGAACCTGGGATCATTACCAATGATTACCAGTGGTGGAACTCCGCCATTTGCTCAATTTGCCCTAATGTTATTTCCTTCCAAAATCAGTACGTTTTCTCAATGCGTGATGCTGATGATGACAAGGGAAGACTTTATAAAAGCTGTCATAACCAGAAATGCTCTTAGTGCTGAGAGATGCTATGTTTTGTCCATTCACCACAGGCAAATTTCTCATCAAGGTTTATGGACACTATTAATCACAGGACTTACCCCATAAAAAATAAGAGTATGAGCAATGTTGTGCCTTGCATTAGAGAAACTCCCTTAAGTTGGATGTCTTAGCAATAAAGACCTTGAGTTTCAGGTAAATGTCAAAGCAATATTTTGATCCTAATTAGTAACTGTAAATGTTGAATCAGTATGCGGTCAAATAAATATTGGCGTAATGTAAGAATAGCAGGAGGGGGTGAAAAAAACAGAAAATTAACAAAACAGCAGTAATTCTGAAGGGCTTGTCGAGACCAGCTGTCAAGAAGCAGCAGGAAGCAAAGCAAAAAGCCTGTCGCCGCAATCCAAACAAGAAACCACTCCCGCACAAGCAGAGGTTTTAATAGCAGAGGATGTCAAACAATTATGAGGTTTTTGAACTGTAAGGTGAGAACGAACAAGTGGATAGATTGCAGCAAGAAGTTTCATATCCACGCTGCCATCACACTGAGATCCCACCTCAGGGGTGTCTCGTTGCCTTTCTAAAGCGCGAAGGCAAGGTGAAAATTCAGCTCAGACAAGAAGGCAAGGCTTTTAAGAGGGACCTATTATACAGCTAATAAATGGAGAAGGCCCAAAAGACTTCAAGCACAGCTGGTGGTCCTGTTTGGGCTCTAACCAGAGAGCAGGCCGTGACCATGTATGCAGCAGAATTTATTCAGGAGAGACCCATGTGCTTTCAAGGCATAAGAGCATTTTGGTGCAAGTAGCTGCATGACACAGTGATCAACACCTATGGGTAATAAGGACTGAGTGGCAATGGGGGCATCACACAGGTGGTGCGAGGAGAGGGCACGAAAGAGCATCTGCCACTCCAGTGCCAACCCATTCCCCCAAAACTGCCAGCTCATCTCATTTAATCCCAACCAGCAGGCTATTTCCATTCATCTTTCAAGGTGACAGCTACCACTGCCCCCATCCTGCATCTGCCAGAGGCAGACGAAAACCAAAAGCCAGCAAAACTAGACAGAAACCAATGTCATTTTATATCGGTGGAGGTAAGCCAAAATCTGACTCAGCTTGCTGGCCTACCACAGATGGTCAAACAAGGGGAAGCAGAGGAGTCACAGAATCATAGAATCATTTAGGTTGGAGAAGACCTTTAAGATCATCAAGTCCAACTGTTAACCTAGCACCAAGGAGTCTAAAGACTCCTTCTCTGAAGGGGTGAAAGGAAGATACGGATGTCCCCAAGAGCAAGGCAAATTACATCATTTTCTGTCCGAGCTCCCTCTCTTACTTGTCTTCGCTTTTCCTGCTCTTTTTTCCTATCTGTTCTCACATTCCTTCTCTATGTGCATTCTCGCTAGCAAAGAGGCCATTAGGATGTGACAGCAGGCCTGGCTTTTGTGACTCCAGCTCCTGTTTAAGTTATAAGCTAAAGGTATATACATTAATTCTGTATACCTCATTAATAATTTTATAATCATGTTTCTATGGTGGCCGTGGTGCTGCACTACACATACTACCCAAACACAGAAGCCATATACAGTCTCTGCCCTGACAAACAGACAATCAAGGCTATGTATAGGTTTCTTAAAGTCAGTCAAAAATAACTTTCTTTCACTGTACCTCAGTTTCCCTGTTTCATAATTCTTGTGCCCTTGAGAGGAGGAACTGAAGACTTCAGTGTTAAATGATCACGCTGATCTCTTTGAAAGTGGAAAGTGATGCCCCTAGCCTACTATTACAGAGGTATAGGAAAATCAGATGTTTAATCTTGCTGAAGATCCAGTTCCTTCTTTCTGCAAAATAAGGCAAATATGACTCACTGTGTCCACAGGGTGTGTGGAAAATAAAACGAAAACAGCGGTATGCATGAATGACCTGCAGATGAGAGTGATTGAAAACACTCACTAAAATGGAACAGAGAGTTAGAGGAGGTTGGGTAAGAAAGGGGAGTACCAGGAGTCTCCAGTGTAACAGACTGCTGCACAAGTGAAGACAAGCATAGGAGCCAACAGAGATAACAGTAAGAGTAGTTCTGGAGAAAAAAACAAGGATCCATTTGGGGTTTTCTGGAGCAGGTCAGAAACAGCAGGTTTATTTACACTGCACTTGAAAAGACATCAGAGGGGCTTGAAAGGAGTAAAGCAATCCATGAGGTAACAATGAGACGCTGAGATCAAACCCAACCCAGCAGTCAAGCCAGACTCCCTGTCCGAAAAACTCCCCCATTCCTGACAAAAGGGCCAGACTCAGTCCCTGAAGACAATGAAGTTTGATGACAAGAGCAAGGCAAATGCTTGCTGGAATAGTTTAATATCACTTCAAACACTCCAATCCATTTTGAAATAAATGTTAAAGGCACAGCAATCTAGAAAGACACAGCACAGGTGAAAGAAAGAAACATAAATCTGCCTGTAGCAGTCCGGGTCCAAAGCACCTGTGCTGTAATGTTAGAACAATATATCATGTATGCATTGGCCTCTTTCAGTGGAGAATCCGTGGGCATAACCCTACCAGGTAGAGCACAAAGAAATAAAACATGAGGGCCAACTCATGTACTTGACCGGGATGCTTCCCTTCTTATGGGAGTCCATAATAAAACTCACATTTGTGTTGACTGGAAGCAGAGTTGAACCTGACCAGCCCAATTTAGAAAAATTTACTTGTCCAGTCAAATTCATCAGGTGCAAGTTTTAGTCTGGATACCTACACACACAAACTTCTGCTCACAGCATTAAGAGAGACCAATCTTTGTCTCAATGACCTATATGGCTTTGCACATTGACTGACAGTGGGTAACTGCTGAGCTGATTGCTGGCTATCTTATTGGGACAAAACCCTTAGAAAAGGTTTTGAAAATGTATGAAAATATGTGGGAGAGCAGGAATGTCACAACAAAACAAAGAAATTAAATAATATGGGTCCCGCAAAAAGCAAAATATGGAGGGAGGATGTGGGAAATGGGCACATCTGGTTACACCACACACTTGGCCATACAGTATTATACCAGGGACAAGTTTGGCTCTACATGTTAGAGGGAAATGGTAGTAATAAAGTGGTGGAGGAGTATATTTTGACTAGCACAAAAAGCAAAATTGGAAACATAGGTGGGAAGCTTCTGGATTATAACCACTATTATACAGAAAAAAGGTTTTGTTTCATGTAGCATATTCCACATTTGGGTTAAACCTTGTATCAGATATTCACATGCAACGTTTGCAACACCTGATCTAAAATCGCTTCCCGAGAAAGATAAAACAGACTCAACACCAACATTCAACTAGTCTGCTTAAACAAGATGAAGTATTGACTAGGACATCAAGGGCATCAAAGGATGCCTTTCAAAACAATACAGTCTTTCCTTTCCTCATCTGTGGCTGGACAATAAACGTATGAGGAGTAATAGATAACCTGTATCAATTCAATTTGTAATAATTATTCATAATTAAAATATTGTTCTTTGTAATAATTTGGGGCAACACAAGACCCACAACAGAATGAGTTGACATTGAGGCAGGTTGTGAACTTTTCAAGAAAAAAGACCAACTAAGCCTCAAGCACACAGGCTCGCAGGAAATCCCAAATACTTTAAGATACCAGCAAATCCTGACATTTGAGAAAGTAGCTCGGTGCAAAGATACCTGGCGCAGCATGGGTACCACAAGCAATCTCACCACAGCATTAGAGATCTGAGTGAACTAATCGCTTTTCATCTCAGGTTTCCAAAACTAATATATTTAGCACCAGGTCAAGTGTCCCTACACCACATTACATTTAGAGTCAATGTGTCTGGACCCAGTATCAGCCACAGGAGCAGGCAATATTCCTTCTCTCCATGCACAGAAGCGGAGGGCACAATCTCCTCCTACCATTTGTGCAAGCCCAAAATTTTCGGCAGGGACTGTGAAAAGCCTAGCCTTCACTGTATTTGTTCTTATGGAAAGTGCCATAGAATCATAGAATCGTTTAGGCTGGAAAAGACCTTTAAGATCATCAGGTCCAACCATTACCCTAACCCTGCCATCCCATCACTAAACCAAGTCCTAAGCACCTCATCTACCCGGATTTAAATCCCTCCAGGGATGAGGACTCGACCCCTTCCCTGAGCAGTCCATTCCAGAGCCTGACAGCCCTTTCTGTGTAGAAATTTTTCCTAATGCGTAACCTAAACCTGCCCTGGCGCAACTTCAGACCATGGTAGCCGTGAAGCTGCCAGTGACAGAGATTGCTTTTAAGGTTTTCATCATGAGAACTAAAGCATAAAACTAACTAAATAAAGAGGCCATGGAAGGACAGTGACTATCTGCAGGGCTGATGAAAAAGCAAAATGGATGCAAGCAATGAAGGCCAAGGATGCCTCAAAGAAATGAGAGGTTAAGTCCACAATTTGCCTGAGGGAGGCATGGGCTGCTGAGCAATGAATACACTTGAATTAAAAAATGAGAAATTAAATGAAAAAGCAATCAAGGGTAAGAATGAGGCACAGCAAAAGTAAGAAAATACAAAGGTCTGCACAGCGATTATGTCTGAACCAAATTCAGCAAGTGTAAGAACGATCAGGAAACTCAAATCAGGTCAAAAATAAAAGACCAAATTACCAGGAGGTCTGCAACACTGGCCACGGAGGTCAGCGGTCATGGATGTGGTTGCTGACTACTGGGGACACGGGTGTAGCACAAATCAAACAAGAAGACTAGACTCTGGGTTTGGCTTTCTACATAGGTAAGACTGAATTTTGTACCTGCCTGTGTACATAGAGGGCAAGCAGCTGATTTTTTCAAAATGACATAAAATATATTGATGGCAGGTTATAACAGAGATGTTTATGAAAGAAATGTCATGGGGTTTAAACCACTTTGGATGAAAGGGCTTTGATTCACAGGTATCAAATTCTGGGCATTGGCAAAATGCAACCATTACTTTGTCATACAGAGGCAACAGATCTATGTAAAATGCAGAAAGCGGAGTTAGCCTTGATATTCAGCCAAATATTCAAGAAGAGCTGTTTGCATGGACAGAAGTAGGCCTAGATCCCCACAGAACAAAGTTAGAGACTGAAGCAAGCTGTTGCTGAATATATTATGTGGATTAGAATCAGGATTTCATTGTCTCTGTATTAATCAGTGAGGATAATGGCCACCTTTTGGCTGGTAAACAGGACACCTATAATTCACGACTCCAGGGCAAGAAGTTTCTGAAGAGCTCCTACAGATCAACATGATTCAAACCCTAGGCAAACCAACCACTCCTGTGCAGGGTGGGCTTGTGGGAACTGGATTAGGGACTGCCAGGTGGCCACAGCTACAGCAAAAGATGCGAGCATCTGTACATCACCCCATAGTGACTCACATCCCCTGTGGTCTGAGCTCAGGAAGGACCACGGTCTAACACACCGGGAATGAAACACTCAGGATAATGCAATTTGCACATCTAAAATATTGAAATAACTGACTTTCGTTACCTTAACTTACTGTCATCTGGGGAATGGAGAAGGACTGGCAGTTCACAGAGTAGATCAGCAACTGGTTTTACCTTCTTAACAGCAGGGATGCAACACAACCATGCTAGAAATAAAGTGAGTCCAGAGGGAGCAGGGAATCAAACGCTGCCTGTTTTCTGCATTAGAGCCATAGAGAGCACCACCAGGGAGCTCCAGAGAGGAAATAACATACCTTCCAGCTCTGGTACCACAACTTCAGCCACTTGATGCTTTCTTTTAAAAGCAAATGAAAGTTATGAGTCAGAAAAATCTCCAAGTAGCAGAAGATAAGATTTTGGGTTTGGGAACAGGATGACCAGTGGGGAATGACTTTGCAGGCAGCTGAGTTAATCTATATCTGCTCCCCGTTTGTTCTGTACCCACCATCCCATTGCCATCTCTCCCCTGAGCCCTCCCCCAGCACAGGCTGCAGTGCTCCTCTGACCTCTCAAGGAGCTGATTCAGCTGCTCTCAGCTTCTCCTGCTATGCTAGACTAGATCCAGTCACTTTAAGGTGATGGTCGTATCCCATATGTACACATATTGGTGCATATATCTTCAAGACTTTGCTGTCTCCTGACGTTTCCAGTGCTCTTCTCCTCTGAAGAAAACTGACCAAAACCAAGACCTACTCTGCAGCCCCATCAGGGATTCAGCAAGGTGACTCATGGGTCGCATGCCATTTCACTGGAATAATACCTCATTCTGGTTAGAAACAGAGGGGGCACAGAGCTGTGTGTTAGAGAGATGACTCACTAGGTGACCTTCAGCTTACATCTCTTGGATGTAAGATGGAAAGGGTCTTTTAACAGTGGAATAGATGGTCTTTGGTTACAGATAACGTCCTCTCAGAGTGTTATGAACAGAGGAACAGAGGAACACGTGCCAGGTGTGGGGCAGGAGCTTTCAACTCCATGAGTTGGCTGTAGCTCCTCAAGAGCCCAGCTTAGGACAAAATAAACTCTGGCCACATGCAATCTCCACGTCCACATCACAACTACTGCTGTCAACGGTATAAGTAAGATATGATCTTGTCTTATAGCATGGTACAGACTAAATGATGTCTCAAGGTGTAGTCCGGGTTTATTTTTTTGCGGGTTTATTCCTTATTTGCCCATGCTGTGCAAAAACTGATCATAAGCTATCTCTCTTATGTGGGTAAGGAAAGGGGTAAAGATGTCTGGGGACTGATTTGCACCTCCTGAATAAAAGCTGCTTCAGAAATACCACAATGGTGGTATAACCTCAGGTTATGAGAGTCTGATATTAATTATAGGGTACACGCATATAGGAGTGATGTTTTATTCTCATGTAGAAGATATAAAGCTTTCAAATAATTTAGGCTGCCTGCATGGGAAGGTTTGCTGTTTCTTGCTGTGTGATTCTTCGAGTTATTTTACGTGCCCCCTCTGACAGACCCCAGGGTAATCTTTATTTAAAGTCTTCGATAGCTTTGAAAATGTGTTCTCCTCACTTGGCTGAAAAAAAAATAGTTTTATAGGGGCAGATTCCCTTCTTCAGCTGACTCTCACCCTGTGCAGAAGTCAAGCTGTTAAAAAAACAGTATTTAGTGAATTCCCTGCCAACAGAATATTGGTATATAGCAGAGTATTGCTCTGATATTTTTCCCTTGACAAAACAGGCAAGGACCGTCCCATTGATCTCTCCCATGCTACAGGTTGGGAGATGAAGACAGGGAACATTTCAACCTTTTTTACTGTAGTCGCAGTTTCCTGATGTAATCCAGCATTATTCCCTGCTGGCCAAACAAGAGCTCACAAAAAAAGGCCAGCCTGCACTGAGCATCTGATTCAAAAGAGAATTCAGCTGAAAGCCGAGCATTGGAAAGATGAGTCAATACAAAAGCAAGCGGCAGCTCTGGATTTAAGCAGAAGTCCACAGCATTTAACCTACTTTAGGAGATGAATGCAGCGGATTTTTAATCATCACATTAATCCTAAAATAAAAATAATTACCCCAGAGATCTGTATTAAAGTCCTTTAATTATATCTCATTTCATCATCCTTTTTACTCAAGATCAGGAGCTACAGAGACCAGAGCTTCCCGATGTCATTCTTCAGCTTACAGTTTAACTCTCTCATTAGGACTTCAGCTGCTACTGTGGGGATGAGGCATTGGCCTCACTGAGAGCACCCAAATCCATCCCACTTGGGGGAAAACTGAAAAAGGGAAAAAAAAGGTGGGCAGGATTCTGCTTTCCAATGACACGGTACAAAACAGCAGGGGAAGGAGTAGAGAACTTTACATGGTGGGTGAAAAATGTGTGAATACATAGAAATTCAATCTCTATATTCTCCCCTTCTTCTAGCAATGCCAGGAGCTCATTAATACCTCATAAGGGGAAAGAGAGGACTTGACCAGAGGCTGGACCCCTTGTCAAATTTCACTGAGCAGAGTTTATTTCCTGGAGCATTTTGTCCTGCCTGCAGTCCTGCCATCACCACAGCCAGGCTTTGGGAGCGTGGCCATGGGCAAATGCAGGATCACGAGCCTCCGTGGCACCCTGCAATGAAACCAGCTCATTCCCAGCTTGTAAGGGCAAGTAGCATGGCAGAACTTACAGCTAACTTTTCCATCTTTCTCCCAGAAAAGAATGCCTTTGTCCACACTGCTTATTGGGACCAGTGCCTTGGCTATGCTGTCCCCTGCATTGTGCCCAAGCTGCCTGGTTTAGGTCAGATTCCCCCTGCCTTGCTGGCCTTTACCCATTTCCACCATCTTCTTGCAGAGAAACAAGCTAGCCCTGTGTTATATTTAGGCTTAAAAGCATTGTACATTTACTGGAATAGTACTTCAGGGCAATTTTCAGGTTTCTCTAAATACACTAGGGCATTTCTTCCCACTGCCTTGGGAAGAGGCCCAGAGGCTCATTACTGTTGCAGATGTTGGGATGCAAGCAAAGGCTATCATAAAACAAGCAGCACGTTGAATCCTAGCGAGTAAATGGCTTTAGGTTTAGGCAGCGTCCCCAAGCTCTAGCTTGGCAAGCGGCAGCAAAGCTATAAATATCCCGCTTCCCCTCTGCAAGGATGGTCTCCAAAACCACCAGCTCCACCATGGTCCCTGGAGGTGCAAGCTATAACGTGTCCAAGGAATCTCACAGACGGCATCAGCTTCTAACGGGGGACTTAACACAGGAGGTTTGTGAGAGAAAAGACTAATTAAAGGTTACAGCTACCTCTGCACGGAGCACACTGGCTATCAAACTGCCCAGGAATGGTCATAATAATGTACTGCAGGGCTTGAGAGTGAGAGAGGGAAAGAAAAAGTGAAAAAGTACCTTCATGATAATATTATGGTAACGATGTAGGCTGCTATGTAAATCACCTTTCCATCGTTAATAACTGACAGCCTGAGACTGCCACATCCTGCATTTTTATTTCCATGAAGGATGAGAACGACCACTTCCCAGCAGAAAGCAGTCAAAGTGCTTTTTCCCTGCACCGAGTGTGGGGGGGGAACCCTCTTTGAGACTCTTTCATGTGATTAAAAAAAAAGGGAAAAGAAACAAATCATTACAAACTGGAACAAAAAAAACCCAAACCAAACGATGTTTTCTGGTCAAAGTCACAAAATGTATGCACATCTCCCTGCTTCAGCCCCTTTGATGGCGGAGTGCTCAGGACCAGACTTTCTCCTAGCAAACCTGGGAATCAGACATCACCTTTTTTTGCATTCCCTGCAGCCTGCTGATGCCAAGGAGAGGCTCCCAGGGCACGAGGCAGGACAGAGGCTGGCCACATAGAACACTCACTGGAAGAGTTTTAGTTGCATCTTCTCATCATTTTATCTTTACTTTGCCATTTTTCATTTCAGTTTAGACTTGGGATTTATTTTTCATTGCACTAATCCTGTGGCAGTCATTTCAACTTAGAAAAGCAAGTATTGGTAGGGCTGCGAGGCCTCTAGGACAAATCAAAAAAAAAGAGAAAATAAGGCAAGATGAGACCTGAACTGGTCATAATGTCATCCTCTCAACACCAAGGCAGCCTGGTACTACCCTTGTCTACCTAACCGGTTCTTGAAGCCCCCAAAGATGGAGATTTTATACCTCCTTGGGTAGCCTTTTTCTTTAAAAGTTTCTCTTCGTGGTTAAACCCAAATCTTTCCTGCTGCAACTTAAGTCCATGACTTCTTGTCATTCGTGAGTCTTCACAGAGATGCATTTATTACCTTCCTCTTGGCAGAAATAGTTTGGGTATTTCAAGACAGTTATCATATCTCCCCTCAATTTTCTCTAAGCCAGACAAACACGTTTCCTACATCTCTACTCATTCTTGCTGCTTTCCTTGGCTCCTTCCAACTGAGTCACATCTTTTTGGAAGTGAGGTGCCCAAAAGAGGAGTCCCCCAGCCAAGGCCTCGTTGCTAAGCAAGGCACGCAAATTGCTCTGTGTTTAAACTACCACACTCCTGTCTATACATATTAATATCATGCTTGCTGTTCCTCCCCTCTGCCCCCCCCCCCCCCCCCCCCGAGAGAATCATTTGCTGATTTGTCAGCATTTTGCTTGCTCTTGGCCCAAGACAAACAACTACATGGGTTGCAAACCAGGCAAGAATCAAACCATTGCTCTCTTCTGGCAAAACACAGCTAAATTCCAGTAAAAAATTCCACAGCAGCTGCCTACACTACTGAAACCCACTTACCTCAAAGCATGTAAGAGAAACATTCCCCTTTATAAAATCATACAAGCCATAACACCTCAAACTAGATTTAAGTCAAATAAACTCTGCATGGGTCAAGGTTAAACACTTGAAGACCCCCACTGGTGTTTGCTGTAAAAAGAGCAGTACCATTTTCAGATCAAAGACTGATGTGCTCTACAACAGAGCAGTCTCAGCAGTAATTCACAAGAATACAGCAGTGAAAAAATAAAGTGCTCTCTCTGTTATTTGGAACACTAATATTGCCACTTTGATTTTAGGAATTGCATCCACATGTTTGTTTCTAAAGACATTAAAGTTTAGGCAATGAGCTCGCTACCTTAATTCAACCTCTCAAGCCATTTCAGCTCGAACTTACACGGGGTGAAAAGCCTATACAGTAGGGTCTGATCAGGGGCAAATACTCAGGTGGTACAAATCAGTCTAGCTTAAGTTAACTAAGACCAAGATTTTTACAACAGCTGACGATTAAACCACAATCTAAGAAACACATAAATCATTATATTCTGCCTAACATTCTCCTTTGTTATTAATCTAACAGACATTACAGGTGCCGGACGCACCTTTCTGGATTGACAAGGCATTAATATTGTCAGCAAAACACCGAGAAGTGGTTTGAACCGTTGCAACGGTATGGCTGGATCTCTGCCTCCATTCAGTCCGACCAGACAACTTTTCCTATTCCTTCAAATCCCCCCTTACCTTTTGAGATAGTTTCTCCCATAGAGGATCTGCTGCAGCAAGGTGACCACGGCAAAGGCGCAGATGAATATGAAGAACAAAGTTCTGTTTCCCAGCAAATCCCGGCTTGACGAAGGGTCAGTGTATCCCATCCTTCTTAAAAGCCACTGAAGCTCCGCTGGGTAAAATTCAGTTCATTGTCGCTTTCATGCCCTTTTTGCTGGGAAGCAGAGGGGAACGCTTGCTGGCTTTTCGCTGAGCAATCCAAGGACAAGGTATCCCATTGTTTGGTCCTGCTGCCCCTTCCTTGCCCCTTTTGGATGTTAGCTCCAGGATTGTGCGCAATGGCTTGCTTCCACGGTAAAGTTTCCAGGAGATTCAGACGTGGGTAACATCTAAAATCATCTCTCAGAGCTCTTTCAGCGCAGGCAGCCTGTGCTGTGCAAGAGGCATTCTGTTCTCTCTAAGCCTCTCTTGAAAACCCGCTGCTAGCAATTATCTACTTCAATCCCATTTTCATATTCCAGATGGGGGAAGCTGCAAATAAACCAGAAAACTGCAGCCAATGGCAAACACAGGGCTCTGGCAACCCGTGTTGGAAACACATAGTCGTCAGCTCTTCTTTGCTTCTGCTCAGTGATTCCAACAAAATGCGCTCGCAAGGAGACGTGACTGGGGTGTGCTATTATTGAACAAGCATGTAACGATCATGAGGATTCCATTCAGTCCCCTGCAAAAAACAACAGCAGCAATCTGGTCAGGCTAGCACGAAAGCTGCATTTTGTGTAGCAGCGTGCCGTCCGTACCGTGCCTTCGGTACTGTAGCATTTGCATGCAGAATGCCGTGTCTTTAGTCACAGACCGATCACTATTTGGGCTCCTATATTTCCCCTGGTTATTCCTCCAGAGTAAGCATAAGCAAGGTCACTGTGCATCTCTTCAAGGACAGAGCTCTCAGTTCCTGCATGCTGATTTATTGGAGGCTCTGAGTAGCCTCACAGGCGCAAAGAGGGAGACGGCTTCTCAGTTCAGGCTCTAAGAACCATTCATTTAAAGAGACAAATATTCTGATTGTTCCTCCACCAGAAACAGTTCTCTTTTGAAAGGGCAAAGCAACAAGACCTTCTCCACAGCCATCATAACTCCTCTAAAAATCTCCCCATTGTCAGGAGAGGCTCGACTGAGCTCACAGGGAAATCAATGGGAGTTTTGTTACTGATTTCACTGGGAGCAAAATCTGCCCCCAACCTCAGCTTCTTAAAACAAGTTCCAATGAAAGCTTTATCCATGAATGAAACGTCCTGGCTAGGAGGTTGTTTTGCCCCAATAACAGATGGGAAAAGGATTTTGACAGCAAAATGTGGAAAAAAAAATCCTTTGTCTAAGAGAATGGGAAGATTTTTGTGTGAATAAATTTTCCAACAGTTAAATCAGCATATGCAAAATGTCCTTATGCGCCAGCAGCCCAGCTGTACGAAGCAGCAAACAGGGACTGTGCCTGGACTTTGTCTCAGCTGTAAGTGGTACTGCATGGGAAGAGGGGCCAAAGGTAGCTTTGTGCAACCCATTCAACCCAGTTCCTGTTGCCAGGGCTAGTCCTCAGCATGACCTACAGCAATGCAGGAAAGACAATCAAGGGCTAAAGCACACGTTGCCTCACCTAATTTTAAGCAACAGAAGTATCAAAAGTGTTTAAGGCAGGAACCTGGTCACCCTGAACTCCTGCAGGCAGGAGCCCCCAGGGGAGAGCAGCCCCTCAGACTCCCTTGACTTTGTAGAGAAGGTATAGAGAATCCAGCTGCTGACACTTTCTTCTTCAGTCCCTTCCAAAGCTCCCATGCATGCATTTATGAACCCTGCGAAATGCTTCAATTATCACCTGTGCATAAAAAAAGAGTGGTCATCCCAGGTCAGATCAAGATTATCCAGCCTAGTGCCTTGTCCCTGACAGTGGCCAGTGATAGATACCCTGGGAAAAGTAGGAGAAAAGTAGAAGAGGAGACATAGTGATACTCCCTTGGAAACGCCCTCCCACCACTATGTGGTTCAGGGTCTTCCTGAACCGGGGAAGAGAAAGAATATTTTGGTTAGAAAAATAACTGAGTTGGATGCACTCATTTGTACTGTACAGGGAATAATACACGTACCAGGGGACTGCAAATTAACCAGCAAAAGCAGTTTGATTCCCTCTTCTCAAAGTCATCAGCTCTAGGGCCAAATACGTTTCTTTTAACAATCAGTTCATGAAGGCCCACAAGAGTGTTTCCATATAGGAACCGTACCGTTTAGATGGACCCAACTGCATACCCTTCTCAGTAACAGGAAAAACAGCATGGCCATCAGAAATCCCAGGTTGGAACCCAAGATACTACAAGAGGCAGGTTTATATGGGGAAGCTGAGAGGTAAGGCAAGTAAGGACAAATCTGAAAGAAAAGTTACTTAATGCTTTGATTTGTTGCATTTTTACCAATAGCTTTGAAAATAACCTCCCAGAAATTTGCTCCAGGAGCTATTTTACAATAATACCAAAGTATCAGCAGAATTTGGCTACTTATGGGTGTGATGCCAGTTTTGCAGATTTTAAAATCGCTTAGGTTTTGGTGACAACACTTTCAGCCTTTCCTCCTCCAGTCCCCTCCATTCAAACTGATTTTTTCTTGACATATCTGTGCTGTAGTGCACCAAACTCATGAGCCTAGCAGCCATTCTTTCTCCTGTATGGATGGTCAGCCTGAGCTGCAGTAAACAGCCCAGAAGCACCATGTACTCTCAGCCAGCCTTTGATTTTCTATGCCCTCTCATCCTTCTCTGCTATACCAGAGCTGGCCAGAAGATAAAGTATAAAGATATATATTGTAAGTGGAGAGGGTTTTCTGTGCTAGATCTTGCAGAGGCACCATTCTCAATGCCATATGTAACAGAATTCTGTTTGCTACCTTCAGCCCAGTACTACAACTGGTATTACAACTGCAGAACTGGAAGCAGAGCAGCTCTGTGGAAACATAAATAGGATGTCTCTACCGACAAATTTTCAAAGGATGCTCAAGGTTGCCTGCAATATTTGTTGTGAGTGAAAATAGTTGCAAGGTGCATGCTGAAAGGCTGCATGAGCAATGCCAGCACTCCTTCCCAGGGACCCTTTGAGAGTTCGACTTGTCAGCTACCAGCCTCTTTGAAAGCATCAGGCCTCTTCAGAGAACAATTTAAATTTTTTTAAATTATTTCACACCCTGCACTTAAGCAAGATACGGGCAACAAAAGACCTCCTCCAGATTTTAAGAAGGGCTTGGGGAAAAGGACATTACAGTAAGTTGTGTTGCAAACACAGATTTTCTGGGCATGACAGGGCCTCAGGTGCTGTGTATAGCACCGACTACTAGTCACGTCAGCATTGACCCTGCAACGGGCAATGTAGCTACAGTGACACTGGTAACATAGAGGGAGTCCAGGCCACATCACCCTATGCCCCAGTCAGCATCATGCCAGAGCACAGGAACCCAGTAAATAAGATCTCTTCCCTCACCAGAGGATCAAGTATCACTTAACTAGAGTCAGCTACTCAAAATACCTCTTATGAGATGGTGAGAGAGAGATGGATAAGCTGCGTGATATGCACAAAACACCTCAGAAAGGGTATTCCTATATTGTTTCTTGGAGTACGGACTTCAGAGGCTAAAGAAAAAATGGCAAAATGGAACTGCTCATAGCCTATCATAATAGGATGCTGCCAGAAGCAGTCTGTCTTACACATTGCTGGCCTTTATTTGTTGTATGTGAGCTGCTTGATGAATATCATCGGAGGTAATCTATTACAAGAAACTCCTCCAGCCTGAGCAGTGAGACTCTGAGCCCTCTAACACACACATGAATATGCTCCAGACAGTGATATTCTCCCATGGAAGCTCATTGTTTGCTCTTAAGTCCACATGAAGCAGAACAGAATTAAAAAAAAAAAAGTTAACATTGAATCTCAAAGACAAAGAAATCTTAGCTAACTATCAAGACCATGTTTCTGAAGCTCCACACACGAGCTGAAGTAGGAAAAGGACAAAATCTGGTAGGAGTCAGACTCTACTTCTCTTGTACAGGGAACAAGCACCTCTCTCTGCTGAAAGAACAATATGCAGCCCTTAATTCTAAGCTGCAGTTTATTTTTTAAAGCAAATGAAACAGAAAAATTCACTTCTGATGGGCAGGTCTGATCGGGAATTTCCTTAAGTACCTTTCACTGAACCTGTCATTTGAATCAGTGTTTGACTGATTATGCATTCTAATTTCAGCTGAAAGCAAGGGCATTTAGTATCTCGGATAGCAGGATCTGTCTGTTGGTTGTTTAAATCACGGTACACATAACTGAACATGTTAAACTCACAGTATTGTACTGGTTCAGAGTAAAGCGAAGCAGACTTTACGTTCCCCTTCAGGATTTTTTTTCTCCCTGCCTGTTCAGCCACTCTCCACTGTTAGGCAGATTAAAGGAATTCACACACAGCATAGCAGAATACTATGGGCTGAAAAGGTTTTAGCAGAACACTTTTTACATCTCATTTTTTCCCCTAAATTCAAATTAAATCAAGTCTATTTACAGTTTCTATGATGCTTGTGTCAACTGCTATATCCCTGATCTTGCAAAGCACTGGCACATAGGTATATGCCTGGAAGGTTCTGCTGAATATGAAACTCATAAGCATATGCTTATCAATATTAATTCTTTTGCAGATACAAAACATGAATTTATTAGCATAATCTAGTGGTTAACACAATGTCTCGTTCCCCATCACTGCCCCAAATCCATATGTCTTAAACTGGGGTATTAAAGGAAGCTGAAAGGATTCAGCTAAGATGCAAACATTTATTTCCTCCTGAGTTGGGCTAAGCCACGAGGGGATGGCAACATCGACATTGGCACCAAGCCTCCTACCTGTGGAGCTGCCTGAATTGGAGGAAGTATCCTGAAGATAGCATATGGTCTGTACACTGGATATACATTACATCATCTACTGAATCATGACCAGTTTCCTTGCAGTTATGGGTCACATAGGCACTGGAGAAAAAACTACCTCAATGCATAAAATATCCCCCTTTTACACTGCTGACACCATCTCTGTTGGAAAAGAAGGGAGGTCTTCCTCTCGCTGGTAGGAAGCTCTAATGCAGAGGCTGCCAAGGCTAAAGTGCTGCATGTTAACTATTAATGGCTCCTTACAGCAGGGCTTGCTAAAACGTAGCACAAAGTGCAAAACTCAGCTGGGTTCAATGCTAGGGGCAGCTTGGCTTCCTCAGTGGTGTTTCCAGATACCTAGAAAATATAGGAAGCTTAGCATGATTGTTATGTTCCTGTACAGGCTCACAACAACCCTGCAAATAATTGAGAACGATGGAAGCTCAGTTTCTCTGCAAGGAAAAAGGACCAAACTGCTTTTACAGGAATCATCTGTTAAAAGCATTAGTTTGATTTCAGAGCACTGCATGTGAGCCCTGGATTTAGCACCAAATCAACAGGACTGAGATGTTGGCAGAACCATGGAGGGGTCAAAGGGTTTCCGTGGCCAACATTTGCTCTCAGAATAGGAACATGATCCTGCCTCTATCCCAAGTAAGTCGTAACTCCCACCTAGTTCATCAAAACCAAACTTAAAACCTTCTCATGAAAGTCTGGAAAGCGCTGGAGTCAGTGGCACTCACTTTACAAGTTTAATGGCAGTTGAAATTTTTGACATTTCTTTTCCCTGAAAATATTCTAGCATTAACACTGCAATGAACAAGTATTTCCCGTGGTCAGAATAAGGATCACACATTATCTAGTGCTGAAAAACCCAATTAATAATTATTTCACTATTTTAACAATATATTTTTACAGCAAAAATAAATTTGTTGATCTGAGGTATTTAGAAAAAACTGTAATATGGCATATAAAGTTAGATTTACTTCACAGAGACAATGAATCTGATCTTGGAATACGTTTTGCTGTGTCACTGAGTAGTACTAATCAGAAGGGGAGTAAATATGAAAGTGAAAATATGCCTCTGAATAATCAGCTAATTAAGTACTTCAGAAATGTTACACTATGCTTATAATCAAGATGTAGAAGAGACCTATTTTAGAAAATTATTTCGGAAAAGTTACCTTTGCTTTTTTACCCCAGTTCTGCATTGATTTTGCATTTGAAGGAATGAAGTATACTCCTCTTGAATTAATTACCAGCTTCAATTCACGTGAACTTTCAAGCAGTCCAGACATTCAGCTTTCAAACCATTCCTCATGATGTCCTCCTACAGCACTGATTCCATTACTAACCACATGTCACAGGCAACAAGTGTTGTCTTGGGAAGACTACCTGTTTACCTGGGTTACTCTTCTAGGCAAAGCCAGTATGTTTTCAGACACATCAGTGATTTTTTAAACAGTCCATTCTAGTCCGTGCTTAGTTCAGTCCGTGACAAAAATTATAAATAAAAAAGAAATCCAGCTGGCCTCTACAGTATTCAAAAATCCCCACTCTTCCTGAAATACATTTTATTTAGTTCTTCTGGCGCTGTGTAAGTGTTCACCGGAAATCCGGAAAATCAACCCTAAAGAAAGAATTCTCTATCCCTACAGTACTAGGCACGTCTTTCTGCCCCTCCTGTGATAGTGTGGATTCAGCTTTTAAGCTCTGCACAGTGTCCAGTCTGACCTGCATGCAGTTGCCGAGATAGCTATTAATAAGACTGGCGACCCTCTCAAATTCCTTCCTCTGGATCTGCAATCTGCCATGAATTCCTGGGTCGTGCTTATCTTTACCAAGGTGGCAAATAGAGACCTCTCCTGGGACAGGACTGTGTTATACGCTGGCTGGGCGTTAGCAGAGCCAGTTCTTGCCATGCGAATTTATAATTTAAGCAGGCAAGAAGGAAAGGGTAGTTGGGGGGGGGGGGGGGGGGATTTGTTAGCCCCTTCAACAGAAAGCAGGAATTGCAATTTAGAGGTGATGTTTGATAGCATGCAACTTGCTCAGCTTGCAAACCCAAGGTGACAATGGTCCATTGTGCTGACAAACAAGTCTGGGAGTCCCAAGGGGACAGCCAGCCACCCAGACCGAGAAACTCATTCATAGACAGGGCCTGGATCACCCCTAACCTCTACCAGCAGTTTGAGCTTTGCTGGCTCTGTGAACGTAAATGTCACAGCACTATCACAGGCAGTGCTGACATGGGCATGGAGATTGAGGGCTGCAGCCAAAAGGGTATTTAAGCATCTTCCTCCTCTTGAAATCATGAGAGTTAAATGAAAATCTGTGTTTGGCTGTTGGCTGCAGTGAATTGTCCAGGGCTACGATTCAGATAAAGGCTGGCAGTGAGATCTTAAACTCAACCAAAGCTTGGGGCTAGCCTGGGACTTGTTGTGACCTGAACAAGGCATAGCCCTTGGGGAAATTGCAGCTGCCCATGACCCATGAGACCCATTGCACTGGCATGAATCTAAAAACACTCCCCAGGCTGAAGGTAGCGATCCATGCTTTCCCTGCTCACACACCCAAACATACCATGAGCACGGCTGACATACTTCTAAAAGAATCACTAGTTATCACTAACGAATGTCTGACCAGACTTGCATCCTCCACAACATACTGCCAAGAAGAAACCCCCTAACTGACCCCACTGACATTTCCACCTGCTTCCAGTGCGTACCTCTCTCTAGCGCAGGACCACCACTACAGCCTCCTTTGCTTTGGCCAGAAAGTTTTGCACATTTATCAGCAGTCTTTGGTGGTGGCATTGACCTTTTGCTAGAGAGCCTGCAACAGGTTGTTTATTTAAATAGCTGAGCAGAGCCACTCGGTTATGTTTTTTCTTTAAAAACCTAAAATGGGGAAGGCAGAGTGGTAGTTTATCCACAGCCTATTATTAATCTCCAACGTAGGGAGCTGTGACAGCATCTGGCCTACGGGATCCAGTGCTCTAAAAGCAGGCAGTAAAGAAATGGCTTTGACAGGGAGAGACGTCCCCAGGAGAGCTCTCCTCTGAGGAGAGGGAAGCACAGCATGGCATTTAGCCAGAATAGGGTTTTTTTGCAGAACATTCCCATCGTCATCGCCTTTATTTAAACTTCACTTTCAATCAGCTTTTTTATTTTCTTCCAGGTGTATCCAGCAGCTTCTCCGGAGCAAAGAAGTTTGTGCGTGGGTTATTTTTCATGCAGTGTGGGTAGGAAGGTATGTGGGAACTGTTATTCAGTCACTTTAAATCACATGAAGCTGAAGCTTGAAAGGAAAAATAATAATAAATGGTTCAGATTGTCAGGCTCAGTGCAATTCTCAATCAATTAAAGCTTATTTTAGCATCAGGGCAGTTTATTTTTAAAAAGTTCTCCTGGCACTTTGATGCTTTCATGTTACTGCGTCGCTAAAAAGGTCTTGCTGGGAACAAATTACTCTTGGTAGAGCATTTTCTGAACTGCATTTTTAGTTTCTGTCAAATGACAATAAATAAGATTCACATGAGCACACAGCAGCAACAAAATTGCTAGTGGCAGTGAGGGAGTAAGGCTCTGGACCTGGGTAAAGGAGGAAGATTAAGCTGGGATTCAAGCACACTAAAAGCATGGTTGGTTGGGCTCAGAGTCTACAGACGTATTCTTCAATGCCTCTAACTTTCAATTGTGATTCTGTATGTTGGGATACTAAACAGCAAAAAGTCGCCAGTGAAGGTGTTCTACATCAGATAGTTGCTTCTTTCACAATTAGTTTAAAATTAAATATTATAGCTGCGTTTTGGATCCTTATTTTGTGACATTATCATTTCACAGACGTGGATGACACAGGAATAGCCAAATCAGTATTCCTCTTTTGCAAGCCATGCACCACTTAAGAAAATGAACCAGGACGACAATTTCCGACTGAAAGCTTCACAGGTCCAGAAGTTGGCCAATTGATGAGGAAAGCTCTTCCCTGATGTGATAACAAAAATCACAGCTTGTACTATTTGTGAATCCTTGCAGTCTATGAGAGTAGCTGGCAAACAAGAACAATGCTGTGAGTTCACCTTTGTTGGAATCACAGACAAAATATTTGCCTAATAAAAGGGGCAATAATCACACTAATTCTCCATTTTTTTTACTGTGAAAGAGACAAAGATATTATGGAGCTTATATGCTACACTGTTGCATACTGTCATTATAAACCAATTAAACTTTTGCTCTAAGGTTTAACAGAAAAGGAAACTAAAGGTGGAAAGGGTGTATGAAGACTGTCCCTTACCTCTTTTTAATTTACAGCTTTCTAGCCTCCCACTTTCTCTTGCTTTTCCTCCTTCAGGCCTGCAGCCATCCCTCACAATACACGGCCCTTCCATTCAGTTCTCCCAGATGGAAAAATGCACCATATCAAATACAAAGCAATAGGGAACTTGAGGCCTTTCAGCACAGCAGGGAACTACGGCATGGTCATCGATTTCTCTCTGACAGCTCACGTCCATGTGCTATCCCCTCCCCTTGGATACCACTACAGGTTTGGCTTGGAAATCCAAGGAAGATGTAGTTCAGATCTATACGTACAACAACGATCCTCTTTGAGCAAAGGAAGGACATGCCTTTTTCCTCAATATTCCTCCCTCCAGTTGATGAAGCAGAGGAATTGGCTGGCACTGCAAAAATCAGTGCTTTCGTGATAAACATTGCTGGAACATGTCCAGAGAAGGGCAGCGGAGCTGGGGAGGGGTCTGGAGCCCCAGGCTGCTGGGGAGCGGCTGGGGGAGCTGGGGGGGTTCAGCCTGGAGCAGAGGAGGCTGAGGGGAGCCCTCATCGCTCCCTACAACTGCCTGAGAGGAGGGGGGAGCCGGGGGGGGTCGGGCTCTGCTCCCAGGGAAGGGGCGATGGGACGAGGGGCAACGGCCTCAAGTTGTGCCAGGGCAGGGTGAGGTTGGGCCTGGGGAACAATTCCTTCCCCAAAGGGCTGTCAGGGGCTGGAAGGGGCTGCCCAGGGAAGGGGTCGAGTCCCCAGCCCTGGGGGGATTTAACAGCCGGGCAGCTGAGGTGCTGAGGGCCAGGGTTTGGGGGTGGGATGGCAGGGTTAGGGGAACAGTTGGGCTGAGGGATCTTAAAGGGCTTTTCCAACCTAAACAATTCTATAATTCTATGATTATGCTCTGGCACATGATCTTAGTTGAGATGGTTACCACCTTCACAGGAATACATACCTTGCTCTGGGCCACACACCTGGTAAATCCATGCAAGCTCTGACAGGCCCTACACAGAGCAGAGCTTGCCTTTGAATGTTAAATACATACTTGAATTCACCAGCTGCTGCCTGGAACCAGCACGTCACCCTTCCCTAAAATATGCACGAAAGCCATTAACCCTGCATTTCATGTCTGTTGCCCTTCCTTGCTAGCCTCACTCTTCCACCATGGCACATCTGTGCTCCAGAACTTACATGTTCCTGTTAAAAGTATTATCTTCCCAGCAGCTAGTGAAAAGTTACAGAGCTACAAAAAAGTTACAGTCCAACAATATCCATCCACGCTGACTGCAAACATCAGCTCCAAGTGTTCCTACCCCACTGGTTTTAATAGGTTATTAATATTGAAAGTAAGAGATTCAATTAAAAAATCATTACCTATTCCCTAGTTTGCTATTTTTGCAGAACTATCCAGTCCTTTTTTAACATAAAACCCTAAACTTCTTGCCAGCAGGCCAAAAGCCCCGTTCATCCTGATCCTCATCCAAGGGTGGACAACAGCCCTAACTATCCTTTGCTAATTAGGAGGAGGTTTGGGCTCAGCTCCCCATTTCACCAGGCTTCCTTCATGACTTCAGGCAGAGCTATGCCACAGGGCTGAGATCTCCAAGCTGGCTTGGGAAGGCAAAACGGCACTTCTGCTAAAGCGTGGCTGCTTCCAGCACTTGAACCGTGATTTCTGCATGCTGCGGTGGAGTCATCTACTGCTTGGTCCCCTCACCTTACACTCCATATGCCATGCAGATGAGCATCTTTATCCTCCTCAGCATCTCTTCCCTCATTTCTGAACCAGCAATCACCGCATTTCTTGGCCTTGCAGGTGTATTCGCAGGAGTAACACTGACAGCTGTACAAAGCTTTCCACTTAATGCGTAAGGCAAGAAAATCTCTTCTGCCTTTTAACATACGACTTAGCCTCAGGACTGGAAGAGCAGGATCCACCGGACTGGTCCCAGGATTCAGTTCCCTAAGCGCTGCCATCCTGAACTACTTGACATGCCCCAGGATCATATGGTTACTACAGACAAGTATCTCACATAGCTCATGGGATCCCTGCTACAGTGGCAGCTAGGAAATCTAGGTATTAACAGCAGTAAACACAGATGTACCTGACTCACACCGTACATGTATGTGCCTATAGCCCACTGAAACCCTCCATGCAGTTAGCTGAGATTTAGTCAATGCACTCCATGGAGACTAGCAGATCTTTCCATCCTAAAGTAAATTTCTAAGCTACATCAAATGAATCACACCCTAAAAACCCCTTTGTTTTTCCTGACTGTAATAGAAGCTTGGGATGATCAGTTCAGTTGCAGGTATCTGCATGATGGATGCCTAAACGTTGGTGAGAGGGCCAAGTGTGAAAACAGCATGTAAACAAGTTGAAGTTAATGCCTAGTAAATAACATAGGGAGATGAGCTATGAATGTTTCCCCCTTAATATTTAATCCACTGAAACTGCCTATATATATTGATTCCAGTGAAACCATCACAGAAACTCACATTTCCTTCAGCCACCTGCCGTTGAAGGTGGCAAAGCCAAAGAATTTCACCTAGATTTCCAGTATTACTCTGGTCCTCTTTTTCCTCTCTCATAGCTACTGTAGATTATCATCAGCAAATTAATAAAACATTCTTTCGTGCAAGTGAAACAACATGTGCCAGCTTTGCTGCTGGCATTCTGTCCACATGACTAGCACTCCCCTTTGCTAACCCTTCTTCCCCCTTCTACTATTAACCCTCCTCTCACAGGCAAAAGGGAGACAAGGCAAATCTGGGGAGTCATGAGATTTCTTCCCCCCAGAAGGAGGAATGTAAAAACATTCAAAAAATAGTCTGGGATGAGGAGAGGCAGGGAGTTACATTTCCAGACAATATAAGAAAATCAGATACTTTATAACACTGTTTATCCTAGAACTGAAAGATTTTAAAAGCAACAATGAAATAACTTGAAACTATTAAAAGGAAGTGCCCAATTATACCACACTTAGCTTTTGGATGTCCCTGCCACGTGGCAAAGAGCTTGCTGAGATTCAAAAACTCCTTTGACGACCCATGCAAAGGTAAGAGCATTGACAGCCTCACAGATTGCTTATTAACACCCCAGAATCACTGCATGAGCCACTCAGAACTTCCTCAGCTAGGCTATTCCATGATCATCTGTTAGGAAGGTGGGAGACAGGAACAGCTTGCATGACCTGAAGCATTTATTATTCAACATTCCCTTATTTTCACGCCCTTCGCTAGGATGCCTGACTTCCAGGTTTCCCCACAGGGATGGCAGGGACTGGCGACAGGAATAAAAAATTTAAAAATACCCACATTTGCATAATTTGGCCCCTGGATGAAATCTGAGAGTGAAATTAGAGAAGCTGAGGATTGTTAAGAGAATCTGCCCTGGTTTTTAGGTTCTGTTTCACCTTTCAGTCATCTCACCTGGCTGCAGACTAAACACCACCTGCTATGGCAATAACAAATACAGCTTACTGGGGCTACAGTTCCTGGCATGCTGCTTTATTTGCTATGGACATTTCAGGAAAAGGAATTAAAATGCCTGCAAAAGAAATCTTCACTTACTGCACCATTTGAAGCACCCTCAAACAAGCAGCTAACAATTGGGTAAATGCCAGATTTCACTGAGTTGTGCCAGGGACGTGTTTGGCCCTGTATTTTTCATTTGTACATCCCCCATAAAGTTGAATCATCAGGCAAATTCCGCATTACTGCTTAATCAGAACCTAAGCCAATACATGCTTAAATCAATGGGAGGCAATCTTGATTTCCAAGGGAGGAAGCAGGATCTAAATAACTTAATTATCAATTCAGACTCACTTTTTATTTTGTTCTCACAGCAAAATCTACAGTGCAAATGGCTTTAACCTACCTCTGTTACCATCAGTAATAGAGATCCTTAATCCAGCAACTGGCCAAGTACCCACAAGCTCTTTTAAAGCCCCAGGGAAAGCTTAGAGAAATCCTGGGAAGCATCCAATATCATATTGGACTGATATGTAGAATAGCTATTTCAAGCTTTTTTTCCGCTATTTGTTACCACGCCGGATAAAAAAGGGTATTAACTAATTATTTTAATTGCACTTTTTGCAGTATTTCTCATGGGACCTGGACTGCAGCTGCCTCAGCTTGATCCCATCTGGCTGGGGGATGGGAAGCTATTATAAAATGTGTTTTTCCCAGAGTGAATAGGACTTTCTGTTGCAGCTGTCTTTTTGGAGGTGGGGGAGCTATTGGAAAGAGGTGTATTGCACATAAATGTTCCCTGGTTTGAAACTATCTAATAGACTCCAGGAGGAAAGCTTAAATCAATTCCACAGGATCAAAACCAGCCTAACTCCCACCCCACCTTTTTTCAGAGGGGGGGGGGGGGGAGGGGGGTACACACGATTACTTTTCAAAGAACAAATACCTTTGTGGGGCTGATGTCTTTAAAAGGTATTTATGGCTTTCCAACAAGAATTTTATTAGTTTTTGCAGGCAAAATATTGCAACTTTTTGGAGCAGTCATGCTCCTGCAGGCGATGAATTATCTGCAACCAAATTAAGATCACTTATGGAAAAAGATGCTGTTAGGAATGGAGTGAAGGAAAACACCCCCACACAAACCTCATTAATCAAGTACAACTGGCAGCAAGCATGGAAGAGTGTTCTTGAGCAAACATTTTTTAGCATAGATGAGTTTTTGCTTGGCTCCAAGTGATGTCATGTTTTCCCTACTCCCATTCCTGTTTCAGACCTTGTCAAAGGCTCTGTTGATACCTCAAACCTCACATGTCCTGACTCATTTTGCTTGGTCTCCAGTCTTTTACAGATGCTTGGTTACAGTAAGAGGGAAGGTAATTGGGATGTTCAGCAGTCGCTGATAAAAATCTGTACTTCCCCCTGAAAATCCTGCTTGTGTTAAAGATGAGCTACATCAGTATAACGGGCACTGACCTGAGTATAAGGCATTCCCAGGAGCTGGCCAGACTAGGTTCTCCAGTGGATCCATGATAACATAACCTCCTGAACAGGCTACTGGAAACCTCTGTGCCCAACCCTTTTGGGGTGGGCTAGAGGGTGAAGTTTCCCCCCCTCACAGTTATCATTTGATAGCCAGAAGTGGATATCGCTCATTCTCCGTGTCTGATATTAGGGAGTTAACATGTCCTGTCCCATCCCCACCGTGTTATTTTAGTTCCTTTTCTGAACATATAACAGATGTGCCCAGAGCTCAGAAAAGGAGCTTTGGGAAACATTTCTGGTTTTTCACTAAACAAATTCTGACAAGTCGAACATCCAAAGTACAACAGCTCCCTTCCCCTCTCTGACCTCTGCCTCCCAGCTTGGGGAGGCTGTCAAAGGCCTTTTTACCTCCTCTCACATCTTCTGCATCCACAGCCTGGTCTGTGCACTGTGTTACAATTTGCATGCTACCCTGGGGCAACACAGCATCTCCTGACTCTGGAAGAAACTAAATTATATCATTTTGGGTACAGAAGGGGTTTTCTTTGACTTTCCTACATCTGAGTAGTTGCTTAATGAAAGTGCAGCATCTGGTCTAACAGGCCCTAATTAAAAAAATATAAATAAAATACCACTTTCTCAAACATTTCCAACTAGCTGTTCCAGACTATATTTATGGAAATGTTCATGGTGTGCCAGGACAGAATGATTTTTTAATGGCTGAAGATAACAGGAAGCTGAAGTATTACAAGTACTACAACCTGGGATAAGCTGGTATTGCCAATGGAAAAAGCAAACCTGTCCTGCTCTCAGCTACCTGTCTTTGCTGTTGCACTGCTCCTTCCCTTGTACAGCATCGGTGTTTGCACAGACATGTTGTGACGATCAGAGAGGTAATCCAGTTTAGAACAAACCCAGCAGAGAAAGAATTTAAAAGGTTACTTTTACATGGATCAGCTTCCCAGTCCAGATTCACTGCAGAAGCACACAACACTCCCAAAAACCAGGAGAGAGGATGATACACAGGGGCCATGAGCAGGGAAGCTGGAGATGAAGGGGTGAGAAGAACAGACTCTTTTGGCAGCTGTGCTGGCTTTTGTCAGCTGAAAGTGTTTGCAAAATGATGGTCTGAATAACTGACTTGTGGTGTTCTCAAGCCCTGTTGAAATCTTTGGACAACATCGTATCACTTCTCTCTCTATTTTTGCACAGCACGGGCTGATTTTCCAACAAAACTAGCCTGTTCAAGTAGGCAGAAGGATAAAGACATGTCACACAAGTGGCCAGGACAAAAAGCCTACGAGCCATGTAAAGATGGGGGATTTTAACTGCAGGAGAGCTACTGCCTCACTGTGTAACCTTGGGAAAGGCGCTTGGCCTCAATTTGCCTCAGCTGGAAAGCTGGTGGGGAGGGATGTGAGGGTGCACAGGCCTGACAGTGTGATGCTGTGGCTGAGCTAGGCTTTGCTGGATGCTGCGTAGCTGCTCGTGGGCAATTATGTACAAAATCACAACAGCAATGCTAGAAAGCTCCGGGCATCTTCACCAGATTCTGCTGGCCATTAATCCAGCAGAAGGCTGCTAATGGCATCTGATCGCTTTCTTTGAGCTACTGCCATTCAAGGTCACTCTGAAGGACAGAGACTTCTATATTTTACAGTGTGAGATTCAGGCAAAATAATAACCATGGATTTCAGAGAACGAGTTCTCAAAATGACAATAGACTAACGAGATGTGAATTTTATTAAGTCTACAGCCGTGAACTGAAAAGGAATAAACTCTTGAAGAGCAAGGATCTCTGATGATAAATGAAATACCACCTAGTGAGAGCGGATGAAGAACTCATCCACGACACCTCCATTACTAAAAAACTTTAGAACAACCCTCTGGTTATGAACCTCACCCACTGGAAAGCTCTACTGTGGAGAAGGGCACACTGTCCACCAAGGAATTCACAACATACCTGTCTGCAGCAGAGATTTTCAACATGGGTCAGAGAGGGATGTGCCAGCACAGGAGTAAGGGCAGCCAGCAGCATTTCACATCATCCATGGAGAGGACCAGACCTGCCAGCTCCAGCTGGGCAAACTTGTGACACTGGGAGTTGGTATCATGCTCAAAAGTCTTTCGGTCCAGCCTTTGAAGGTGACTTTTAGTCAGTGTGGTTACGCAGTGGTCAACCCTGGCTATGGCAGGTTATTATGGTTTGTTCCTTCCCAGCAAAGATAACAGACACATCATTCATTGCCTGACTTGAAAAGACCTCACACAGCAATGCAGAGCCATTGACTTTAACTATTGCTCAAGTGTTGCCCTAATGTCAGAGGGTAGCAGCTCTTTCTCAGAGTCAGGAGAGTCAGCTATCACATGCAAAAAATTGCAAAAACAGAGCCAAGCTTGTGGGAGGAAAGATAGGCAGGATTCTGCCTATCTTGACGCTTCGGCAGCTCCTTTCAGCCTCAAGGAAAGAGTTAATCAGACTCAGAATGGGTGGTGAGCTAACCACAGGGTTGGTTTGCAAAGAGATGTAGCTTCCCTGTAGCTAAAGACAGCAATGGTGAAACTGTGTCACTCAGCACGCATATCACTGCCTGCCTTCCTGTTTGTCCTCAGGAGGGGTGAAGCTAGAAGCCCAGCATGATCCCTCCTGCCCTGTGTAAGGAAAGCTCTGAGGGAGCAGGCGTAAGAAGCTAGGAGGGTACCTGGAAGTCAGAGGCACCAGCTAAATGGCATGAACTAGCCAGGCTGAAAAGTCCCACATCCTGTGGAACAGCCCTGATCCAGGACTCGGTTAGGAACAACGTCTCAGCTCTGCCCAGATCTCTTAAAAGCACGTTGTAAAACACCTAAAAACTGGGGGGGGGTTTATGACAGACTAGTGCATGTCCAGAGGGAAAACTAAACAGCTTATACAGTGAGTCTCACTATTTAAAGTCAAACAGAATTTTTCATATGGCTTGCAGTCAAAGGAGGATCCAAATGGTGCACTGCATCCTACCTTCACAAGTACATAAAACAGCAGTGTAGTCAAGAGCAAAATTTGCTTGGAAAAAAGGAGTGAACTGGCCATTTCAATCCCTGCTGTAAGCATTCCTGATTAACCACAGCTGATGGTTTCAGAATAGTAGGTCTGAGGATTAAAGTATTATGTAGGCTGAAAACACCACGCCACATCTCCAAAATTACTCTGCTTTGTATCATTTAATGCTCTGCATGCTCTTAGCATCAGTTCTTAGGTCGTCATTCACTAATGGGAACTTCCACCTCAAATCTAATTAATGGTTAGGGTTACTCACTCTCAGAGGCTTTTATAAGAGATTCTGCCTCCAACTCTTCTTTATCATATTTTCTCATTTGTACTCTTCAAATCCCACCTTAATGGTGTCCCTGGGAACCAATGAATGTCCCACATGTAGATGAAAAAGTACAAGCCCTATTTTTTCTTCACATGGATAATTCTTAACACAAAATAGTAATGCAATGTCCGTTCGCTCAAATATCTTAACCATAAATAATATAGCAGACTATCAGACTACCTTCTGACACAAAAAAAATGCATAAAAATGTACCCAGCTCCTAAAGTTCATGATCTAAATGTCGTCCAAAGAGACCTGGACAGGGTGGAGAGGTGGGCCTGTGTGAACCTCATGATGTTCAACAAGGCCAAGTGCAAGGTCCTGCACCTGGGTTGGGGTAACCCCCAGTATCCATACAGGCTGGGGGAAGAAAGGATCGAGAGCAGCCCTGCCGAGAGCGACTTGGGGGTGCTGGTGGATGAAAAGCTGGACATGAGCCGGCCATGGGCGCTGGCAGCCCAGAAGCCAACCCTCCCCTGGGCTGCATCAGGAGAAGCGTGGCCAGCGTCGAGGGAGGGGATTGTGCCCCTCTGCTCTGCTCTGGGGAGACCCCCCCTGGAGCCCTGCGTCCAGCTCTGGAGCCCTCAGCACAAGGAGGACATGGACCTGTTGGAGCAGGGCCAGAGGAGGGCTACTAAAATGATCCGAGGGCTGGAGCCCCTCTGCTCTGGGGCCAGGCTGGGAGAGTTGGGGGTGTTCAGCCTGGAGAAGAGGAGGCTGCGGGCAGAGCTGAGTGCGGCCGGTCAGGGCTTCAAGGGGGCCCAGAGGAAAGGGGGGGACAAGCTTTTTAGTAGGGCCAGCTGTGTCAGGACAAGGGGTAATGGTTTTAAACTAAACCAGGGTAGGTTTAGACTAGATATAAGGAAGAAATTATTTCCAATGAGGGTGGTGAAACCCTGGCAGGGGTTGCCCAGAGAGGTGGTGGAGGCCCCATCCCTGGGACCATTCCAGGCCAGGTTGGACGGGGCTGTGAGCAACCTGATGTGGTTCAAGGTGTCCCTGCTCCTGCAGGGGGGTTGGACTAGATGACCTCTAGGGGTCCCTTCCAACCCAAAACATGCTATGATTCTTTTACATGTCCAGCTTCTAGAGTTCAGGCACTAGCCTGCTTTACATGTGAGTCTTTGCTCTGCTTACTGCAAATAATAGAAATTACATTTTCTGGGTGTCACATTATATAGAAATAGGACAAAAAAAGCATATTGTATTAGAAGTGGCAAATAAAGAGTCTGATTAATGCTCAATCTTGATAGCATTAATTACATATACATCTAATTAAGGATATATATTGTGCTTTTTCTGAACTGAAATTTAAAAAAAATTAAATCCAGCTTCCCTTCTGGAGGAAACGTGCACTGGCTTTTGCTATGGGCCTGCTCAGAACATGTGTGGGGTGTGTGAAATGCAGAATTCATTTGATTGTTAGCTCTCAGCAATAGATCTCTAGAAGAGCTGTTCAGCAGACTCCTGCTATAGCCAGCAGATGAAAACAGGCATCTTCAGAAATGTTTCATTGCTTTTTAAGGTAGACAGACAGACAAATCAGCTATTGGGTGTGCTTCTCTTTCCCCATGGACTACAGAAAGTGTTTAAATGGCTAGGTTAGACTAGAGATCTAGCTTCTTTACAACTAAAACTAAATGAGATTAATCCCAACTTGAGTCAAAGTTCATAAAAGACAATGCAGAAACTGCTATTAACATTCTTGAACTCTGCTTTTTTCCATTACTGAGAGGTGAATATGGCCTCATTCACTTCCTTTTGACACCTCTGTAGCTACTTTGACTCCTGCTCAATATCAAAATAAGGCACCATAAGTTTACACAATGATGCAGAAGAGCAGATACATGTGTGTGTATATCACAGAATGGCAAGGGTTGGAAGGGACCTCGGGAGATCATCTAGTCCAACTCTCCTGCTAAAGCAGGCTCTCCTAGAGCATGTTACACAGGACTTCGTCCAGGCGGGCCTTGAGTATCTCCAGAGAAGGAGACTCCACAACCCCCCTGGGCAGCCTGTTCCAGTGCTCTGTCACCCTTAGAGTAAAGAAGTTTTTCCTCCTATTCAACTGAAACCTCTTATGTTTCAGTTTGCACCCGTTGCCCCTAGTCCTGTCACTGGACACCACTGTAAACAGACTGCTTCCATCCTCTTGACTTCCGCCCTTAAGATATTTGTAGGTGTTGATGAGATCCCCCCTCAGTCTCCTCTTCTTCAGGCTGAACAAACCCAACTCTCTCAGCCTTTCCTCGTAGGGGAGATGCTCCAGTCCCTTTATCATCCTCGTTGCCCTTCTCTGGACTCTCTCTAGGAGTTCCTCATCTTTCTTGAACTGGGGAGCCCAGAACTGGACACAATACTCCAGGTGGGGTCTCACCAGGGCAGAGTAGTATATATATACACACACCATATGGTATATAGAGAGAGGTAGATAGATAGATAAACAGATAGACAGACAGACAGATAGATAGATAGATAGATAGATAGATAGATAGATAGATAGATAGATATCTGGCCATAGGAAATACATTGCAGCCTCCTCCAGCACTATGTGCCAGGATATTGCTGAGCCTTCCTCTTTGTAGCCTGGTGTCTGGGCTGAGCACAGTCCTCTGGGAAGTGAACTCCTGTGCCCCTGACCTCCAATGTGGCCTGATGCCCACAGCACAGATTTATCTGTAGAAAGCTTCATCCCCAAGCCGTGGCAGGTTAAGGCATGCAGAGATAACATGACTTGTTCAAGACCCCCTAAGGTGGAAGAGGCAGAGCCAAGACTACAAGACCTAACATGGATTAAACCTGATGTACAGATGACATTGTCACCCATCCAAACCACCTTCCTTCCCTCTTACACCTCTGTTTTAATTTCTTTCCTCTTTTAAAAAGCATTCTAGTTGTTATTGGTAGGGAGAGAAACCCAGAAAACAGGATGCTTTCATCTAAAGATCATGGTTTCATTTAAATATCATTAATTAAAATTTCATCATCACTTAAAAACTCCTGGAAGAAAGGAGAGGTATGAAGTTGCAGAAGCTTTATAGAATGAATGGTGAACATGGAAGAACAGACCAGGAGCATCAATACTGGCCAAATACTCTCTGAATATGTAATGGGAACTAAGATCAGGGTGACACGTCTACTCAGCAAAAAAAATGAGATTCCTTGGCTAAACTGGGATGCAAACTCTCAATCATCGAGCCAAACACTCACACAATCACAGATTAATTTATGAGGGAAGGAACTTCTGGAGGTCCTCTAGTCCAACCTGCCACTGAGAGCAAGGCCTACTCTGAAATTCTGACAGGTTGCTTGGGGTCTTCTCCAGTGAAGTTCTGAGTATTTCCAAGGATGGAGATTCCACAGTTTCTCCTAGCAGCCTCTTGTAATGCTTGAATGAATGTTCCCAGGAGCCCATTTAATAAATTTGCTTTGAAATTCTGCAAAACTTCAGTGATTTGTCTCAGGGCAGATTTTCTTTCCTCTCTATCTATTTATGTAGCATTGCCAAAAATTAATCAGCAGTGAAAAAAAATCTTATGAGAAATAACTTGCTAAGTGACCCAGAAAATCAAATGAGTTTTGAGGTCTAGGACCACAAGCAATTTGCTTTCCCCCCTAACTGAAACCATTTTTTTTCACATAATAAAAAGCACTGCAGGTGAGATTCATTTACCTAACTAATAATACCTCTCATTCTGTTCTAAGCCTTAAGAGATGTCAAATGCTTAGATGAAAAGCAGTAGGAGCCATGCCACCTTTGCTGAGCTCAAAATGTTTTGCAAGAAAGCACATTCCTGGTTTTCATGTGATTTTAATTCCAGAGTATAGGATGCTAAAAGCTGTGGATTACTCCAACATTTAACATAGCAATATTTTGGGGTTTCATCACAAAGAATATAAACTTCTTGCAAAACAGATCTATTGAGGTGTGAAGGGGATAGATACCTACAATACTTTGAATCTGCTCTTTGAAACTGATATTTTTATTATTAGCAGTCAAACTGGAAAGCATACCGATTCAGCTGCAGGTCTAGGAAGCTGCAAAGAAAATTCCACCGGCTGTAGTCTTATTTCCAAAAATTAGATATCCATTGAACTAGAGGTTCTTAATGTGTATAGGGTTGTCTTTACATCAATACAAACATAGACATCCACTAAAACTGAATGGTACTTGCTTTTCTTTTCAGAACAGAATGTTGCACTCTAGAAATTTCATGACTCAAGTAAGGAAAGAATATCGATAGATACAAACCCCTTACTAGGATACTGAAAAATATATTGAAATTGAAATGCTAAGAGTAATAGAATTTTTAATCTAGCTGTAAACTAAGTATGATTTTAAAATAAGAAATTGCTTTAAAAGGGGAGAATAGAGTTAATAGTTCGGGAACTACAAAACACTGAACACTTGCCAGGATCACATGGAACATACAGTCACTCCAACAAAGATGATCGTGCACAATTTTTACACGTAAAATCACTTACAGGATACTGAGAGAAGCAAAAGCAAGAACTGATAACTGAGCAAAGTTCTCACATTGCCAGTAAAAACAGGCCAACAGCTATTCCTTTCTCAGATCTCGGGTCATAGAGTCATAGAATCACAGAATCATTTGGTTGGAAAAGCCCTTTCAGATCCCCCAGCCCAACCGTTCCCCTAACCCTGCCATCCCACCACCAAATCCTGGCCCTCAGCACCTCGCCTGCCTGGCTGTTAAATCTCCCCAGGGGTGGGGACTCGACCCCTTCCCTGGGCAGCCCCTTCCAGTGCCTGACAGCCCTTTCATTGAAAAAATTTTTCCTCATGTCTAACTTGTCAGGATATATATAACTGAGTTCACAAATTAGGACTGCTGATTTGCCCAGTTAGAGGTCCAAAAAGAGGCATTTTGCTAAAAGCACACAAGTATCTAAGAATGCAGAAATATCGTCAGTGTTTAAACTTGTCACACGGAAAAGTGCTCTTCTAACTAAAGGGCAAAGACAGTAGGGTGAGATTTCACTTCAGAGGTTGTACTTCTCTTTCTGTTCTTGAAAAAGAGAGCTAAAAGCTCCTCAGTGGGTCTAGATCCTCGCTGGTACAACCCTGAGAGACCCAGTGAGATTTTTAGTAAGCTATTTTTCTTGTGTCAATTAAAGCTGATTTTCTTAACAGAGACTGTATTGACAGTTATAAGCAATAAAGTTAAATACTTTACAACGATCCTGTCACATCTTAATACCCAAATAGTAAGAATCACACTCCTGAGAGTTTTGTAAGGCAAATACATCCTAATCCTTTGAGGAATGGTTGGAAAGTTGATAAATGAATGCTAAGGGTTATAACTGACGATGATGAGCAAATGCAATAAAAAGTAATTTTCTTGGTCTGTGACTCTGAGTCCCATTAGAACAATTCACCTGACCTGCAACACTGCCTCTGGCACCCTCTTTCCCAGTGATGATCTATTGATTACATCTGTATTCTGTCACTTTCAGTGAACTAATAAGCCTTCCGCACTCCAATCTGAAAAACACCTTTTAAGGAAAAGCTGGCCTGAAAAGGTGCTAGAGGTAAAATTAGCAAGCTGACATTCCCAGAATTCAATAAAAATGGGTTATTCTAATTAAATCCTATACCAATACTGTCTATGGTACCAAAGCTGTACTGATTCAACTGTCAAAGCTCTAGACAGTTAGACTTGAGCTCTAAAAGCTATCTGGCAACTTTGCAACAGCTTAAGGTTGTCCCTTCCTTCATGCATGGCTCCCCAGGCATCATCCAGAGTATATCATGTCTATGGGTCAGAGAATAAACAGCTGAACTATTTAATGAGATAGACTGTTTTCCATTTGTCCAAGTCTCCTTTCCCATGTAAATCCTGGAGGTCAGAGTTTCCTTCATCACATTCACTGCAGTTGGCGATAGATCTGCAAATATCACGCAACATTTTACTGAAAATTCCCTGGATCTCGGGCAACCTAGTATTTTCCAAGCACTTCTATGCCTTTGAGAGAAGATGCTGTATAAATGCAAATACTGACTACTGCCATTTTCTCACTTTCCCTGACAAGAAAACACTGCTCTTTTTCAATACTTTAGAAATACACACTTGTGCCTGAAATATGCAGGATTTTTACCTAAAAATAAATTAATATTACAGTAAATAGAGTAACAGCCAAGGATAAAATCACTCTGCAAAAGCAGATGTTTTCTCTGCCCAATCTATAAGAATTTAGGTCCGGAGGAAACCAACACTGGTGGTCAAAAATTCCTGTAGTCTTTAAATACCTTAGTCAAAAATAGTTCCAGTCTTTCAAAACAACAACGCATTCACATATTCACATGCTTTAGAAACCTTAGAATTATTCTAGAAACATGTTTAGGTGCTTCTGTACATTGATCCTAAACCAAGCTTATTTTGGCCCTACCCATTACAAAATTCAGATCATTTTTGAGCAAAAATCAAGTTGTTTGTTACTGTTAATTTAAAATACTACAGCTAATTACTCCACCAAATACCTCATTCTTGATATATCTGTGAAAAAGTCTTTCAAGAAGGTAGTTATGTACATAAGCATCCTGGTCTTCTGCCCAGAGACATGGTGCAAAACAGTGCGGAGCACAGGGCTGGATGGGTGGCTGGAGAGTCATTAGTTCTTCAAAGCAAAGCTGTAGCAGGACATGGGTGATGCATCGTGCCTCTGTAGAGCAATTAATCGCAACTACTGCAGCCTGCGTTTGCGGTTTCTGCATTCCTTCAGAAATACCCAAGCATTCTTTTTTGCCCATGAAACAAGTGCAAAATTAAACAAGCTGCATTTTCTCTACCGGGGTTTATCTGGGAAGTCCTGATTTGTAATTTTTTGAAAGCTTGGCTTTTATCTTTTTCTCTTTTCTGTCATGTTTCAGCACTCTTAAAAACCTTGTATGTAATTAGAGCGTGTAATGTCAGAGAGGTGCAGTGCTGCTAGCAGCCCCCCCGGATGCGAGGGGAAGATTCATTATTGCAATCTCTCAGCATATTGGTGGATAGCAGATACTAGATCCTAGATAAGAGATTTACTTGGAAACAGGAAATAAGATCTTAAATCTCTGTCTTCAAGGGCAGAGACAAAGTCACATTTGCAGGGTCAGATGCTAAGACACAGGTTCCTTTCTTCTCCCGTTCCCATCCCCACCCTGGATGATCTGCACTGCTATTTCGTTTAATAGGGTCCGGTATGACCTGTAGCCTCAGAAAATGCCCTGATCACTCATCCCTAAAACTCAAGCTTGTGCTCAAATGACTATTCATTTGATTAACTTGGCAGCATCTGCACAATGCTCAAATACTATTTAAGCAGCACAGGAAAAAACACCCTGCAACCCCAGAGAAGTCAAGTTGAGGCAAATCATATCTGAGTCAGATTTAATAGGACTTAATTTGACTTCTGATTTGTTTACACTTCATCACACAGTCAGTTTCGATTATGATCCCTCTTTATTTCCTACTTCTATAATTCCACACCATTCTCTTAACATATGAAACTATTATTAGAGTTAGTTAAATACTCCAAGATTTTTTGGCAACTACGCTCAGTGCAGGTGTTAACAGCTTGCTAACACATCTAAAGGAAGCAATCTGAAGCACACGTAAAGTTCAGCAGCTAATTGCAAGTGATCTTTAGCTTGCAATCCCCCCTCCCACAACATGCATGCATATTACAGATGTGCCATGCCTATCTCTGAACTCTCATTTTCTTCCATACAAATGTATTTTATTTAAAAAAAAATAATCACCGTTTGAAAACGAATCCTTTTGTGTTTGGAGTTGATTCGCAATTTTTAACAAAGCTTTTAGATTAATGCAGATCACTATGGAGCAAGATTTCCTGTAAAGGTTTGCACAAATGTATCAGAAGCGTGCTGTAGAGAGAACAGCACATACCATCTGCAAGAAATCCAGCCAGACCAGGAGAGCAGCAGCAACGAGACGTTTTCCAATCAAATTACCCCTTATTTGACTGTGATTACTTATTTACCTTCCACATGTGCTGTGGCTGCCCTCCCATTATGCCAGATTGCCCCTTTCTCTCTGTTTCTCCTCCACTGCCACTGATGGACTCCTGCTTCTTTCGCTCTTTGAACCGCGGGCTGTCCCCCTCTTCCACCTCCCCTAAGCGTCAAGCCAGATCCAGCCTTCACCTCTGCATCACAGACAGCTTCCACCAATGCTGGGTTTCAGTTTCCTCCTGATGTCAAGTTTCAGCCCAGCCCACGAAACCCACCCCCTGCCTTGGTTCTTGCATCATGAGCTGGAAAGCCCTCCTATGCTCAAGACTTCGTAAGGCGTGTTTGCAGGGAAGCAGCAGTTTTATTCACTCTGTACTTTATGTCCTGTTTCTTTTGCAGCTCTTCTCTCTTATTTGACAAGAAACAGCTGTTTGTATTGAGGGAAGCCCCTTTCTTGAGATAAATCCTTGCCTTTGCTGCAAACAGCTGTTTCACTTGCTCCAGTAGCACTGAAATCCCCTGGAGTCAGTAAAACTTCTCTAAGGAGCATTTCTACTATCAAGCTTTATTTCTGGATCTGAAAGAAGAATTTGGACTATCTTTGAAGAGGTTTATTTCTCTTAAATTATGAACAAGATTCTAAACCTAAAGTTCTAAATCAACCCATCTTTTTATATGTATGACTGCTGAAAAGCAAAAAAAAAGGGGCAGAAGACATAATTTCAAGTTAAACGCTGAATCTACAGGTTAATCCTGCAAACTGTCTCATAAGTAACTTGACTCAAACACTGACCTGTTTGGGGCCACTCACGTGAGTATAGTGGGAACACAGAATAGGTGAAAATTTGCAGAATCTGGGCTGTTAGATTAATAGCTAACTGAGGCCAGGACTGCCTGCTACTATTTGTTTAACCCACAGCACAAACCAGCTTTCTGCTCCTGCTGAAAGCCTCCAGGTAGATCTCCAGTAAGACTGAACAATAACGAGAGATTGCTGATGACATCTGGAGCAACATCCCTGCCTTATCAACTCACGATCACATTTTACACCTCAGATCAGGTTTGAAGTTTTAAAGCTGGATAAATGTGCAAGCTTGGCTGGATACACTCACATAGATAAGATAATGGGTAAGAAGTTACATTGCAGGACTTCTCCACTTCTGGTACAATTTGCGATCTCTGTAATTCTGTCATGACTTCTCAGTTTACTTGACATTCCCGCTTAGAAAGTGCTTTCCCCAGGCTCTGGGCAACTCATTCTGTTTAAAACACACCACCACTAAATCTGAACTCTGATACAGTGAAATTAATGACCATACCATACTCCAACCTTCCCATTGGTAGACTAGAACTCCCAAACCAGATATGTTTGCAGGATTCCCTGGGAGAAAAGGGAATAGGAGGGATAAAATGTTTCTCTGCCACCAAATGTGCACTTGATGGAGAAGAGTCAGTGGTCACAAGGAGCTCCCACCACCCTAGGCCCCAGAATAAACTCACTTTAGAGCCCTATAGTTTATGGGAATGTTACTATCAGAATTGTGGGTTTTATCAGAATTGTGAAGGTTTTCAATATGTGTTTGTCCTTGTGCTTTTGCTCCTTACTGTGTTTACACTTACAGAAATATGACTTCATCCTTTATTTATCACCATCACCACCACCGGATTACAGTGGGCCAGCAGGAGATGGACAGAAGGGATTATAAATTCCTTAAGGTGACATTTCTGAAATTTTCAGAATTTTGTTTCCTCCCACAGAAAAGGCAGTAAAAAAGGGAAGGGAGAACAATGTTTTCATCAGATCCCAAGGATCAAAGAGAAATGGCAAGTCCAGACTAAGTATCTCGAGTGATTATTCACTGAGAGAGGTATCTCAAAGAAGCAAAGCAGATTAAAAGACATCGATGTTAAAAGTGCTGTAAAGGTGCATGCACAGGCTGCTGAAGAGATCTGGTGCTTATAAGCAGGGACAAGATGAGATCCTACTGCTCCCAAGGGGTATTGTTATCAACACAGCAGTGTCCACTGTTGCCATTAGAAAACCTTGCTACCTTCTTTTGCTCTGGTTGTGGAGCACATGGTATCCTGACCACAGACAAAAGCATTAAAATAGAAACCACAATAGAATTAAAAACTCAGCAGATTGAGAGTGCTAATAGAGCACACACTTGATGGGAAAGCAAGATGATGCTGCCATTTTGCTATTAATGTCGCAAATGACATTCCCATAAATGTTGCCAACTCTGCTCTGCTCAACACGTTTGTGAGGTAAGAGAAAGCATTTCGTCTAGAACACAGCAATGATGATGACGCCCAGTTCATTCAATCAGCATGTACAGGTGTCAACAACGGCACTGCAGCAGGGCAGATAAACAACCTGATGAATGCCCTGTGCGATACTGCCAAGTCACATCAGGTGATGTTCACAAGTTACCGCCTGGAAGCACAACTCAGACTCCACTTTATAACAGAATCTGCAACATTTATTTTGCATCTTCTGTGCGTGGGTTTGAGTTAGTTTGCATTACTTTGTGTTTTCAGCTTCTGGGGGGCAGCAGGCAAGATGGAGACAAGAAGGCAAGGCAAGGCAAGGCAAGGCAAGGCAAGGCAAGGCAAGGCAAGGCAA
>JADKXX010005946.1:0-125700 GCA_017310255.1 Butorides virescens | reverse complement strand
AAGGCAAGGCAAGGCAAGGCAAGGCAAGGCAAGGCAAGGCAAGGCAAAAGAGAGACAGAGCCACAGCTAGTTTTAGGGACATAGTGAACAACTCGGTATTTCAGCCCTGTTACTTAACGCTGTACTACAACCACACTGCAAAGCTGACAGAATACAGCCTTGCCCAAATATGCGTCCGCAACTTCCTTTCAGCCACGCTGGCAAACACAGCTTCAGGTTTCTGTTTGGACACCACAATGCAGAAAGCCTGTAGTGTAGAAATACCCTCAGTGATATATGCACAGGGAATTTTGTAAGGGGTTAATTTTACTCTAAGGAGTTTTGGGCAGATAGAAATCATAGAGGTCAAAGCCTAATAGGATTTTCAAAAAGGATTGGACAACGCAAATACCCACAGTTACATTAGCGATAATAGCTCTAGAGATAATAATGATATGTTTTAGGAGACATAAAACCCCCTCCAGCTTCAGAATAGAAGCCAGCCATTAAACTGCTTATGATGTCAGACAAACGTCCCTGCCTGGGCTTCTTATGTCAAAGCTGCCAAGTGCCAGAGATTTATGCCTTTTTTCTCAGAAGCCACAAGCAACAGCCTCACTCAGAAACTGTATTGTACGCTGCCCTGATACTGCAAGATGACGCTGAAACAAATGTAACCTCTTCTACTTTTTGCTATAATCTCTGATTACACACGTCTCTGAAGCATTTCACTGGATTCCACAGAAATGAAGGCCCTGGGGATGTGAAGCTCTCTGTATAGTCCTAGACATGCCTAGCCAAGCACAGGAGAGCAGGATGACAGGAACTCGGGTTTTGCTAACACTTCTGCAGCATCATGGCCTGAAGAGTGCACTGAGAAAGTTAAACAATAAATAATAAATTCTGAAATGCAATACTTTCCATGCGGTCACCTCCAAGGCTAGGAAGGAAGCCCTGAGACCCAGCCAACTGCAGCTCAGCATTACTGCAGGGGCACAAAAATTGGCTGAGGACCAGCTCTGTTTTTCTTTGGAGCAGCTACTGCTTCAACATGAGGAGCAATTCCTTCTCCTGGAATTCCAGCATCCGAAAGTCTCTATTAAGGCCACTGAAATCCAACCCTCCGTAAAAAGATGGTTCGGATAATTAATGAGGAAATTTTTCATACCTCTCTTCTGTTTCTTCCGGGGTTCTCTCTGAAGTGGGACCTGATCTAGTAGGTAGTTTGATGATGGAAGGAGCACTCTATTCCTAGGCACAAACAGAATAGTTGAATATAAATTAGAATTATATTTGCCAGAGAAGACAAGAGAAGGAAGAATCACAGTCAGAGCTAGAATGTTATTGCACCGTATGCTTTCCAACAGCCAAGCACAACAGGGTCCCTCCACAATCCTTGCCTTACTGCACCCTCTTGTTTTTCCACCTGGAAAGACATATGGCAGTGCCTGAGAGAGAAATTCTCCCTTTTTATTTTTTCTGATGTTAATTTAACTTCCCAGCTTCAAAGGAACATTTGATTATGAAACACGCTCAGGCCAAGGATAAAAAAAAGCTCTCGTAACTATCCTATCACTCAGATAAGCAGAAATATTTAACAGCGGTGTTATTGCAGCAGTAATGCTTTTCATCTCCCCACAGTAGCTCCAAGAGAGATATCTTGGATCACTTCTGCTTGAAGAGGGCTATACTGAGTCACCTTTTCCAAAAAGTGCACAAAGTTGATTATTAGAAGCCTCACCATAGTTGTGGTATGAGAGGAAGATGGTGAAACTCTGGATTTGCTTCATCAGCCTGGATTAATATGATTATTGTGGAGGGTTGTTCCACAGCCCCATACTTAGTGAGGGTGCCCTTCCTCCGGTCACCTCACACAGCATTTTAGCTCCGTGATATCCATTGCCTCAAAGGGTCACATCTGCCTTGGCAGGCTGTAGCCAGAGCTAAAATTTGAATGCCCCAGGCAGCTGATCCAACTGGGCTTTGAAGTATCAACTCCTCCATCCCAGACTTGAAAGTGCTCACAGTGGTTTTACCAATAACGGAACCTGGCTGCCGGGTCTGGCTCAAGTTGGGAGCCTTCAGTCTTAATGTTTGCTTCCTGAGTAATAAAGTTCCAGAGATTCCTTAGAGACTTCAAACCCTGTACATACAGGTTCACCAAGACTGCACGTTCCTGATAGAGCTTCTTGAAATTGTGTTTACTTCCGCATTGGCTTTGCCCAGGGTAGCCTGACTGCATTGCTGCTCAGCCTATGCCATTCTTTTCAATCAATCACAAAACACATCCTGCTCCCAGATAAACAGATGTGACCTTTTCAGTGCAATTTGGCAGATGTTCTGAATGTAGCAAAGTAACCAGAAAACTGAGTGGTAGCCCTTATTTAATTCACTGGAGAAAATTTGCTTGCACTCTTCCTGAAGCAGAAAAACACTTCATTCCTTGTACTTTACCTTCCTTTTCATTCTGTTGTACAACCAGAATTGAATGAACAGTACAACTAAATTTTTTTGAACCGTTGACATCCATATCACTGTATTTAATATTATAATATATTTTTAAATAATCATACTTAATTATAAGAAGAGTTGTAATAATAAATTATGGTAAGATAGGGAAGCATTACTGATTTCATTCACAAGCAGGGAGCTTGTGGCAAAGAAATGATGTCATTTTTCAGCAATGTCTTTTATTCATTTTCCAAACCAAGTCAGGTGCCTTATTTACGAGACCAACCCTCAACTCTAAACAAACTTGGTTTGGTTATGTTCTTGTTCATTTGGTATATGTAGGCAAGCAAGTGTGCTTCACTAGCACAAATGATCACAGGATCCATTTCTCATTTACACATACCAGTCCTTGCAAAATGCTAATTTTTACAGCTTGGGTTTTCAAAAACAGTCATTTGGGGCCAAACTATTTCAAGCCAATGACAACAGCAATCTCACTGGTTTAAGGAGAAAAGAATAAAGGTGACACAGAGACAGTACTTTTGAAAATAATATGCGCTGCTTTTATGTGTTATTATCAATACCGGATATTCTTGCAAACCATCCAGTGAAGGAGCAGAAATAATATCATGTGGCATGTTCTACTAGTCATTCAGTCACAACAAATCACAGGCAAACAGAAAGCTGGAATGCCTTCCAGAAGCGCCCGTCTCTCTTCATTGCTAAGTAAGGCCTCCACTGTAGATATCTGTTAAATGCCCAACATTTTGAGAGATGGACCCAGGCATGTCTGAAGCGCAGACAAAATCTGAAGGGATTGCTTGGCTATAGCCAATGTATAAGACAAAAAAAAAAAGCAAAAGAACTCATCAGCTTTCTGATTAATAGTTTTAAAGGAATTGCATGCTGTTAGGAAAAAGCCTATGAGGAAAAGAAAAGTTCAAGTCACTTAATATGTAACTACATACCCTTGTTTATCATAGAATCATTTAGGTTGGAAAAGCCCTTTAAGATCACCAAGCGCAACCGTCACCCTAACCCTGCCATCCCACCACTAAACCCTGGCCCTAAGCACCTCGTCTGCCCAGCTTTTAAATACCTGCAGGGATGGGGACTCTGAATTTCAAGATTAAATTAAGTTTAGCGGGACAGTCAAGGGTTCAAACCCACAGGCTGCTTGAGATGAGAGGTTACGAAGTTAAAAAACCTATGGCAACAGATGAAGGAAACCTCCAGCTTTAAAAGCAGTGCTACCCTGGAAAATCCCAAAAACGTACTGAAATTATTCACTGCCTTTCAGAGATTTTAATACACAGCTTCAGCTTACAACTAGTAGGATTTTCCTTCCACAGTCCTGGGAATCAACACAAATGTTAGACTTTTTCTACTCTTTACAAGGTTTACTGGCATCAGTTTTACAGATTTTCTAACACTGTTGGTCAGGTACCCTTTTGCTGCCCATAAGCACATCCATCACAGGCTTTTATTCATACAGAAATGTTGTAAAGCAGAAGATTCACAGTGGTATTTCAAGGTAAATGGTCCACTGCTTGCTTGGTGAAAAATTTGCAGGACTGGTCCCTGTTAATGGTCCAAAAATTATGTGAATCATCAGTTGTAAGGAAACAGTTGCCTCAGCAGGCATCTTGTATCAGTAAAAGCTTTTGTTGTACAGTGGCTTCGTATTAAAATTGCATTTTTTTCTTCTCATTCATCATCACTAGAAGTCAGAACCAAGTAGTTAATCTATTGAAACACGCATAAACCCGCTGTCTTCAGAAGATGCCCTCAGAGGTGTTAATGGTAGGTTTAGAGAAGTGCAATTGGTAAATAAAACAACTAGGCTACAGATTGATCTCAGTTACTGCAGGGTCTCAACCCTACTAATACTGCAAATGAGAAAATATATTAATCAATACATTTGAACAAGACACAAGTAAGATGCTAGATTTACAGAACAAGCTAAGTTGTTGGCTAAAGTGGTGCCATTCTTATGCAGGCAGGGTTCAAATTTGAACTGTTCTGGGGAAAAACCTATATAGAAGCAGGCGAAGGCAGACTTCAGATGTGCTCAAAACTCTCAGAATCTGAGGCAACAGCAGTGTGGAAGCTATACAGTAATGATAATGGAGTCCCAGCCCTGAGTTAACACCCTCCCTGAGAAAAGACAGACATTATTAGCTCAAAACCAGACCAAATGGGCTAGCTGGCTTTCAGGTCAGAGCTGCCTTCTGCTTGGCCAACCTGGATGATAGCCAGAGAAGGTCCTGCCTGTCTACACAAGTCCACATACAAATAACACCCATCCTCCAAACCAACGTTATCAGAATTAATTTGTATAGATGATGGGACCATTCGGCCCAGTTACAGCCACAGGACACCAAGTACTCCATGCACTACAAAGCAAGCTAAATCTATCTGAACCAAAGAGAAAGCAGAATCTAGACCAAAGCGCATCAGGCACTAACATAGGAAAAACCTACGCATGCGTATGAAAAAGAGCGGATCCAGAGCATAGCAGGGCAAGTGAAAATGGATTAAAAACTCTGAGAAACACTGGAAGTGGGAAATGGCTCCTCCTGTTCCATGATGACTTCTCCTGCCACACAGGTATTAACAAGCAAAGAAATCTTTTCCTGCTCCAGTAAGGCTTACTGAATAAGGATGCTGGCTCTTTGCATCCTCAGTACAACAGTGAAGCAACACTGGGTACAGTGTGGACCACCTTCTTTTCATGAAGCCTCAGCTACACTTTTACAAACCTCTCTTTTCAGAGTTCTTCAAACCTCCAAAATTTTCTACTGTCTACTCTTACTTACGCTGCTGTAAACACAGCACAATTAATCACTTACAGGAAATAATTTTAGATTCTTTTAGGCCATATCACAGCACACGAAAACAAAAATTCAGATCAGTGCAGAAGGCAGGTACAAAAATAATGTGTCACTTCAATTTCACTTAGGCCCTTAAAATGCGTGCTGAATGGCACCCAGTGCTTGGGCTGAGCTACGAGGAAGCATTTCTTTACGGAGAAGGTGGAACTGCTGGAACAGGCTTCCTGGAGAGGTGGTCGATGCCCCAGGCCTGTCGGTGTTTGAAAGGCATTTGGACAATGCCCTTAACAACATGTTTTAACTTTTGGTCAGCCCTGAGTTGGTCAGGCAGCCGGAGTAGATGATCATTGGAGGGCCCTTCCAGCTGAAATATTGTATTCTATTCTATTTTTATATCTATTTCTATAGGCATAACTTTCATTCTTCAGGCACAATTTAGTTGACTCTATTGATAGGTTTTAGTAAAGTTACAACCAGGAGGGGTTTAGTACAGCGCTCTTCATATCCACGGCTAAAGGTAATGCTGTGGATGAGAGAATCAGGACTGTAATTGCTCCAGAAACACAAAAGGCGGCTGTGCTCTCAGTAAAAAAAAATGTGGGAAAAGGAATGCTTAGCACCTGCAAGATTTTTGTAAGTAGTGTATAGGTTGAAAGATACTGTGTGTAAAAGTTGTTATTTTTAAATGGAAATAGGGTCATGTAAAGAATAAAATGCCTGTAAAGATGGCAAGCCAGTAAACAGCGAGGTTTGGGTTTTTTTTCAGGGAGCCCGTAAATTTGGAAACTATTCAACAGTTTTATAAGGTTTGTTCTCCTGCACAGATTGGCATAATTGGAATGCAATAAAAGACAGAGGAGAATAAAGTTAATTTCAATGATATTTATAGGATCATGGCTGAGCACCAGCTGTGCAAAATAGTCCTAAAATTGCGTGTGTGCATGCACGCAGGCACAAGGAAAAGGTTTTGTAATCATGCAGCAGGTCTCCAGAAAGAACTGCCCCTGTTGACAGAGAACTGTGCGCAGAGCTGAAGTTCAGGCTGCATAAGGAAGCCTATACAAGCACTGCCCAGCTCTTCAGAACAAAACAGCAGCGCTTTTCCTCTGTTATGACACAACCAGGTTGATTAAAGGAAGATATTTTATATCTGCTTCACAACCCCTGGAAGATATGCTGAAAGGGAAATGAGTTTTTGGGTAGAAGAAGCTTGCCAGCAAAGTATCTGGTGAATATTTCCTTTTGTTCAGGATGAATAAAACAGCATGTGTAAAGTCACGGGGGCTGAATGGCAAGAAGCTCTCAGCCTTTTTCTTTCTTGGCCAAGTAAAGGACTTTGTTTAAATAGATTATTTTGTTTCAAATACAGGTACTGACAAGGCAGTGAACGCATTGGCCTGAAGTCTATTCTGTGTGACGTCGCTAAGCGTCCGGCCGAAGGAGGTCTGGAGCTCTCGTATCTCGCTTTTCCTCTGTTAAAGAGTATTGCTTTGAGGAGTCTGGTGCAACTAATACCTCCTCTTTGATAAAATGAGTAATGCCTTTGAGGCAACATGCAATTCTGAGCTCCTGCTGGCCATTTATGACCATTGAAATTGCTGCTTAATAAAAAAAAAAGAGCACTGGCCAGGATTTCCTAATCATATTTCCATTTTCTGCTCCTTCCTGAGTGCTTGCTGTTGCTATTTTGAGATTTTAAATGTATTTGATTGTATTAAACTTTATCTAATTGATCTAAAATCCTGCAAGTTCTCCTCGGCCAGAACCTCTCCTGAAAGTAACAGGACAGTATTTTTCCCCACGTGAGGCTGGAAATGGTTTCTGACCAGGACCATTCATTCTGTACAGCCGTTACAGCCATTTATTCCACCTATAGTGATTTATTTGTAATAACATACTTGCATAATAGTTTGATTTGATGTTCTTCTTTCCTGCTCTTCAATTCCTAGGAAGTACCACTGTATAAATTTTCCTTTAGTTTGATCCCAGAAGTCGGTGCGTTCAGTGAAGGCATTCATACGCTCACTCTGTGCTTGACAATTTAATTACCTAATATTCCTAAAAAGACATTTTCGGGTGAAAGTCTGTATTAAAAACGTGAAGTGCTGTCATTACTTTGGTGTCATTCACGACAGCCAGTTATTCTTTTTTTAAAGGGACGCGATGTCATCTTCGCGTTTCAACAGGGAACCGATCAGTCATTTAACCTGTTTTTAAAAGGAACTAATAAGGGGTTACGGCACCGAGCCTGCCTACCTGTTCAAAGCAAGCGATCAGACCTGACGCTCTGCCACTAAACATCCTGAGGGGGGAAAACCCACCCGCGCGGCAGCCGAGCTCCGCGGCCCGCTGAGGGGAAGGGCCGCGGCTCCACCTCACGTTTCCCCCGTCAGAGCCTGAACACGACCGACGGAGAACCGGCGCGATGGCCGGCGCCGGGACCCTCCCCTCCTCCGTCTCCACACAGCCCGCAGTAACCCGGAGCTCGCAGCCACGGGGCTACCGCGGGAGAATTAACGAACCCAGGGGCAGCGCAAGCCCCTGTGGCGGCGGGGGTGCCCGCGCCCAGCCTGCCACCGCCTCCCCGCGCTCTCCGGGGGCTCCCGACCCTTCCCGGTACCCCGGGAGCCGCCGCCCCTCTGAGGGGCGCCCAAGACCCTCGGGGGCCGGGCGGTGGCTGGGGGTCATGGCGGCGTTAGGGGCCCGGGCCGCCGCTGGGAAGGAGCGGCCGGGAGGCGGGCAGCGGGAGCGGGCAGCTCACCTCCGGGGAAGGGTCGCAGCGGGAGCAGGCGGCGGCCGAGCGGGGCAGCGACACACACAGCCCCGGCCCCGCCGCCGTGAGGGGAGCCCGTCCGCCCCTCGGCACACCACGGGCGTCGGCCAAGCTGAGGAACGCGCGGCGGGGAGAGCGGGCGGGGATACCGGGGCCCGGCAACAGCTGATCGCGGCTCGTTCCCGCCTCCCGCAGCCCGGCTGAGGCGGCGGCGGGCGGCAGGTGGGTTCCGGAGCCATCCGCCACGATGGTGAGTGCTCCGGCGGGCAGGAGGCCAGGGTAGCCGCGGTGCCGTGCCGCCCCGGGGGGGCGGGGGGGGGGGGGGCGGCGGCCCAGCCACCGACCCGCAGCGGTGCTGAGGCAGCTGGGCTCTGCCTGCGCCTTAACTGAGGGCGGCTGCCGGGGCCGGGGGGGGCGGCGGCCATCTTCCCCGCCGTGCCTGTCACGGCGCTGCCTGTCAGGCGCGGCGGGCTGGGAAAGGGGCGGCGGGTCGGAGTAGCCCAGCTGGCCCCCGCCGAAGCCCAGTGCTTTTCAGGAGTTTCTCCTTATTCTCCCTCAGCCCTGGGGGCTGGCCGAGGAGGGGGAGCGGGGAGGCGGTTCCCGCCCTCCCGGTGCTGACAGGAATCCGGGGAGGCGACCGCGCCTGATAGCGCTGAGGCGGTCCTGGCCACATACCTTTCTGCACCGCTGAGTTTATTTATTTGTTTTTATAGTCACACACATACATATACATACCCGCTTTTTTATTGGAAGGGCGCACGGGTAGAGGGAGTGCCCCTGCTTCTTTCTCCTTTTGCAGGTATGGGGAGTGCACCTCGTCAGCGTAGGTCGCAGATTTGAACGTTTCTGTACGTTTTGCCCACCACTGCGCGTAGTGAGTTCAGGTGTTGTAAGCTTTGGGGTTAAATCCTGATCATCAGTGTCTGTAAGGGTAGGAGATTCCTTGGAAAAGGCTATTGCATATGTGTGAATGTATACATTATACAGGGCTGCACTGCACGGATCTTGGGGAAGCATGGCCTGACCTGAATCAGATCAGCAGCATTTTCTCAAGAAAATCAATCAGTTAGAAGCACCGCAGGGTGGGTTGTGTTGGTTTGGGGTTGGTTTTATTTTTCCCCTTAGCAAGCCTGCCCCATTCTTTTAAATCACTGCAGCTCTAGTAATGCATTTCACCTGTTTTGAGTCTCTTTTTATTCTAGTGAGTCAGAATTTACCAACCTGTGTCTGTGACAAACAGATGCTTGTACATCTTTGCATTTCTTGATGATTAATGCTATTGGAACCCTTTCCTTTTTTTTTTTTTTGTTTTTACTTCTTGTCATCTTTCATTGTATAAGTATTATTGTTTTCTGAAAGGGACGTTCTAGTTACCTATGTCAGCTTCAATAAGTGTTTTCATTTTTTTTTGGTTTTAGAATATGTATTTCTGAATTGAAGCTATGTAATGTTTTGTTACAATAACAATTTTAGCATCTTTTAAGAGAAAGAGATGCCCTGCAGAAGAGGAAAGCAGTCTACTCTGGAGGCGTTACTGATAGCCAGGGATAAGCAACACTGCAGCGTGGGCTACCCAAATGATGTAATGCAGTAGTTAAAAAGAGCAAGGTCGTTGTCTGGCTATAATGGACAAGAAACTTGAGGGGTTTGGCGAAAGTATATTATGCTTGTAATAACACGGTGATGTTTCTCCCTTCTACAAATACTGTTCTCATCTCCTCCACTTTTTGCTTGCTGTTGCACACGTCAGACCTCGACCCCTCTGCACAAACATTTCATAGCAAGTTAATGTTGATCCAGTTACTGTCTATCATAGCAGAATGGAAACTCTGTAACAGCTCTTTCATGAAAAACATTTAAAATTAAAATTGCTATTAATTTTTAATCTGGCTTTGTGTTTTCAGTTGTATTTATGACCAAAAAAAATTGTGATACCAGTGCCTCTCTCTCTTACAGAGCAGCACATGTGCTAAACTCTGTTTTGACATTTGTGTAAACAGTGCTAAATAAAATGTTTGGCAGTGGATAGCATTTATTAATACAAAATCCTAAAGTTCCTGCCAGAAGGCCTGGTAAGACATTAATATTAATGCTTGACTTGAGCTCTTTATCTTTTCTAATAAACTATATTTTATTAACAAGCTAATTAGCAGAAACTTAAGAATGATTTACCCAGTTATATTTACAAGAACAGCTGCTACAATATAACAAAGAATTAAAAGTGAGCTAGCAGTGTTAAGCTCTTGAAAGCACTCATTTAGGCTGGGGAATGAACCAAACAATAATAAAGGAGTGCCACTTACCTAAACTTGGCCCTCAGTATTAAGTTCCTACAGGTTGAAAGCTTCATGCCCAGGTGTATTATATTGTTGCAGGCCTGGCAAAAAGTATTAATGCAGTAATAGCTAAGGCACTGGACCTTCAGTTTCTGGGAAGGGATGCAGTCTTGTACTGGAACACAAAAGGATAGAAAGTTTGAAATAGAAGTATCTTCATGTTGTTGGCATTGGCTTGCTGTGAGACTTGTCAGCAGAAGCTTTGAGGTCACTTTTACGGAGGTGTGCCTCTTCACCTCCTTGACTGTGGTGACTGCTTTTGAGGTCTAGTATTGTAGAGCTTTGGCTCTCACAGTCTGTCTAATCCCTAAAACTTGGTTGTAGATTCCCCTTACCCCCACCTCCCACCCCAGTACTGTCTGACCCTGCTCTCCTCTCATTGCGCTTTTCGTCTCTCCTTTCCTTTGCCATGACTTAGTGATTCTTTTCCATCTCAAACCCAAGTTGCTCCAGCTGCACCGCAAAGCGGTAGTAATACGTTAATGACTTCTAGAAACACTGAGCAACTAAACCCATAAAACTAACATTTTACCTCCATGCCTTGTAGTAATGGTCACTACGTGTATCTGTTTTCATTCTGCTTTTGTTACAGTGGGACATAATTACCCCAGCTGGAGAGTAAGGCTCCATTGTTTTTAGGCACAAATCAAGGTTTGCACAACTCCAATGCCACCCTTTCTCAGATTATATGAATAACTTCAACAGTCCATACGAGAACATCCAGTCCTGTCGGAGGAACATGTGTACGAAGTTTACATTTAGAATTAATGTAAATGGACCTGCGTAGGTGGCCTGTGTGCTTAAAATGTGAGGGAGAAATAAACTGTTACGGTCATCATCATTTTCAAAAGAAAACTACAATGTAGCCTGTGTATATAAATGTACTGGAAACTTGGAGAGAATGGAAAAAATGCAGGCTTCAGTTCAAAATGTGGTATCTGTGCTAGTTGAATATATATCAGAAGTAAATTTCACTTGTTCCGTTAAGAAAGTGTATAATTAGCAAATACAAAGAGTATGTACATATACTTCTCAACAGTTAAGTGTTTATTTTCATTATGAAATAAACATATATAGCACAGCTCTAGCACTATACTTAATTCTCACTAAGAGTACTGGTTTTTTGGGTTTTAGCACAGCACAATTTAAAAACAGGGAAAATGATAAAAGTAGAAAAGAAAAGTAGTGGCGCTGTTTTCTCTAAATGGGGAAAGAAGAAATATTTCAAGGTCTCAGAAGAAGTATGTAAATTTTGCTGTGAGTGAGACTGTGGATACCAGGACACCTTAGAACATTCTAGAAAAGATACATCCTTGGTTTTTATTAAACTGGAGAATAACCTAACATAATAAATTCAGAAATGAAGTGCCTGCATTTGAGGTGGATCACTGACAAAACTGTAAGCATATGCTAAAAATTTTCTTGTTTGCACTAAATGTTCTTTAGCAAGAAAAAAAAAGGGTGTGGGTTGGTTGTTTTCTCCATTGCAGACTTTAAGGTAGGAAAGAAACTATAAATGTAGGGGAGAGTGGGGAAATAATACATTTTGGCAAGAAGAGGCCAGGCTGCTGCTTAGTTTGGATCTTTCTCATCTCTAAAAAGAACTTGGCTATTTTCATTCCTTTTTTTAATAAGAACCATTTTCTTGGGAAAATGTATAATGCAAAAGTTGAACTGAAGATCCAAAGTTAGTAGAAGAATATGCAATAATAAGATATATATCAGAAGTGTATCTGTTCATGTAAAAAAAAAAAACCAGTTTTGTCTCCTACATATATTTTGAGCTGGGCTGTGGTGTTTTTTTAATTAATATCTTATCCTTGCAAGAAGACAGGTTCCCTGCGTTCAGGTGCACTCATGAAGACCCAGACTGTGTTAGAAACCTTTGTTGGTGTAGCGATAGAAACTCATGTTTCATTATTTCTGTGTCATTTGTAACTCAAACACAGATGAGGAACCTATTTAAGTGTTTCTTACAGTATATTTTTCTTCACTTGATCAACTAGTATAAACTCCTGATGTGGTATGTGATTTTTGTGTGTGTTTGTTTAATATTCCGCATCATTTTTTCCTCACAAGTCTGTCTTTTTCCATGTCCCTCTGAAGCACTTCATTAAAGGGATTTGCAAGAATAACCACGTTAACTGCACTCCTGTGACCTACAGGTGATTCTCATTACAGAATGAGACAGGCCGAGTTTAGTAAGATCTCATCTTCCTTTGCTAAGTTGTCATGTATTTAATAGATAATTACCACGGCTCCTGAGGGTCAAGGGTTTCTTTTCTGCAAATTGAAGGAGGGGAATTGTTCTTAGAAAGAGACAGAATTACGGAGATCAGGAAAATCTCTTCCTGGGATATCAGCTGTGAGAGGGGCTCTAAAAAATTTTGCACTTGGCTAATTAAAGAATTTAAAGAGGATTTTGACTGAGCCAAACCACCAGTTTCTGGGGCCTGGTATATTGGCTACAAAAGGAGAAGACCCAGCCTCTTCTTGAAACCAGGAAAGAGTGGTTTACCTGACAAGCCCTGGGAGATGGAGAGCAGGTGAGGGAGGGAGACTTGGCAAAGAGAGGGGCAGCGGCGGTGGGAGGAGAGGAGAAGGACAAGGACAAGGACAAGGACAAGGACATGGACATGGACATGGACATGCACCGAAGCTCTGATGAAAGCTGCGGCTTGCAGTGCTGTGCGCTAACTCTCCTGTAAAGTTTGGCAGGGATGAGCTGTTCCGTCTCCGCAGGTGGATTCTTCGTTTCTGTGGCAATTGACATTTTGTGACATGAAATCTCAGCCATATTTTAAGTTATGCCTCCACTCTTCACATGCCAAAAATGTGAACAACTGTTTGTAATGCTAAGCTTAAAAGTATGAACAGCTTCGTTTCTTCTTTAGATTGTGAGTTAATAAGAAACAGCAAAAGTTTAAAATTTCACATAGACCTTTCTATACTTTAAGAGGAAGCAATAACTCATTTTCTTTTTTTTTTTTCCCCACATTCAGGTGAATTCCACAGTAGACCGGATCCAAGCAATCATGGACAAGAAGTCCAATATTAGAATACGTCTGTGATTGCTCATGTTGATTGTGGCAATTCAACCTTGACAGACTTCTTGGCATGTACAGCAGACATCATTGCTTCAGCCAGAGCAGGAGAAACACCATTCACAGACACACGGAAAGATGAGCAAGAAAGATGCATCACAACCAAGTCTCCGTAAGAATTCGTTTGTATCTTCCTTTTTTTTCTTTCTTTCTTTTTAGTCTGAAGACAGAAAAATGGTCTGCTGAAAGCCTTGCATCCTGTCAGATCTTTTTTCAGTTGACATGTGAATCAAGCTGTGCATTACGGAACAGAAGTCCAGTCTTCAGAGTGCTATCTGGGCAATATTGTAGTAGGGCTTTTAAGTGATATCTAGCAACCATTCTTACCTCCTCACTATGGAGAAAGACACTTTCAGGAAGATTCTTAGTAGTAACCTTCGTTTTTATTGGATTGCCTACAGACTGATACCCTGTTCCTCCAAGCCACTGTGGTGGGCAGTGTCTTCTTGTTATTTCTACTGTCTTTGATGTCTGCAACTGCAAAGTTAGCAAGTTGTAAAGTGATTAGGAGCATGACTCTACAAGTGTCTGACAGTGATATTATGCTATGACTACCGTCTTGAGGTGTTTATTTTGAATAAGAATAAAAATTAATTACATCCAAAGCAGAATTTTAGACCCTAAGAACTTTAGACATTGAAATATTGAAGTCTTCTTGCGGTCTTTCCTTTAAGTACATCAAGAAATATTGGCACTGTATAGTTGGTATAAAGTATATATAGCAGCTATAGTTGCCTGACCAATGCAAATTTTAAAATCAGCAAATTATGAAACATTATTAAATAATTAAAGTGAATCGTCTTCTCTTGCAGGGCAATTGCTGCATATTATGAACTCTCAGACAATGACTTGGCCTTCATCAAACAGTGTAGGGATGGTTCAGGTTTTCATATTAACTTAATTGACTCCCCTGAACATGTTGATTTCTCCTCTGAAGTTACAGCAGCTCTCCATGTCACTGATGGTGCCCTTGTTGTGGGTGACTGTGTTTCAGGTAAGCATGCCCTTCAAATCAGAAAGACCTCAGTGTACTTTATTTTCTTCCTCTTAAGAAAAAAAAAAAAATCTGATGGAAGAAGCTTCTTTCTCTGAAAATTTGACTTCTAACGGTATGAATTCTGATTTGCAGTCTTAGCCCATGGCTTTTCCTGTATCTTAGAAGATGATATCCACTTTGTATCCAGCTTGCAGGTTGAATGTAGAGTAACTGAGGAAATAAAGTCAATCTTTCAGTAAAATCCTAGGGAGTGGAGCTGCCTGTCATTCTTCTCCTCCTTCAATTAGAAAATGGAGTGATACATGCAACTAAGTAGTGACGGTTTCAGGGAGTACCGAGACTACCACCAAATTCCCAGTTTGAATTTCCCAGTCACCAGTGTCCAAAGGAGATTAGAGATCTTGCCCATATATGTAACACATGTTTAATTGTGCTTATATTTTTTGAAGGGGTTTGTGTACAGACAGAGACTGTTCTGCAGCAGGCTATTGCAGAACATATAAACCAGTACTGATGATGATGGACCCTGCTTTGCTGGAATTGCAGCTGGAGCCTGAGGAACTTAACTACACATGTCAGCATATTGTGGAAAATGTCAATGTCATCATTTTCACCTACGGAGAGGGTGAAACACGACCAATGGGTAATATTATGGTAAAGAAAACTTTAAAACTTTGCTGTGGCTGAAATCCTGCTTGCCTTGGTATGAAATAATTGCATACATTTATGGCAGTTCAGATCTCTGGCCAACCTGAAGGAGCCATTCCTCAGTCCCCTTCGACCCCCACTGCTTCATACTTTTTCTTTTGGGGATGTTATTTCAGACCAACCAACTGGGGAGCAAAAGTGACTGGAAGAGAGGAGAGAATTCGCAAAGCAGATCAACTTCTAGTGATACGTTCTCACCAACAAAATGTGTAACCTCAAGCCAGTTGCTCAGTGTCATTCAAACATCAAATGTCAGACGTTTGCCTGGGGCAAACTGCTGAAGGGGAAGCTATGGTTTGAAATTTAAGGCAAAGGACCAGAAGCTAGAAGGTTAGCTTTCTGTGCCTGACTTTGGTGCTTGTGTCACTTACACGACAAGAAATATGGCCTTTCTGCTATTCCTGACTGATAATACATTTAATTTACTCTTTTCCGATCTGAAGGTGTAGGTGTCTCTTATTCTGCCAGTAATTATATCATAACATGCTGGATATCTCTGGAAGGATGGTTTGGAACTAGAAAGACAAATGGTATTTCCTATATTGCAGCTGAGAATTGTAAAATAACAAAACTAAGTCAATTGCAAGTCTTCTCTAGTGGTCCAGCTGTTAGAGTAAAGAATTGTCAGAATCGGGCTGCTTCGGATATTATTTTTTTCACCAAATAGCTACAAGACAGACCTTCATACCTGGTTCCCTTTGTTTAAATGTGATCATCCTGTACCAGTTTGTTTTATGGCTAAAATTGACTGCAGCTTCATCTACTTATGGGAACAAAGGAATTTGGGCTAGGATTGTATTCTGATTCTTATATTCCATGAATCTCAGCCATTCTTAAGTCAGACCAGTTTTATCTGTGTGGCAGGAATAGCGACCTATATTTTAATTTGCAGAGGAAGTTCACGAACAATTCAGTTAATATTCTTTACAAAGTCATAATCCTCCAAATCCTACTTGGCACTTTACAAACGTGTTTCTGAAATTTTTATTTTAGCCTTCATTATAAATATTTCCACTGTGTGGGACAAAGGAAGGTTCTGGCTTCAAAGTAATATTCAATAGACCCATTTTAGGGGAAGTATTTCCTTGTTGTATGTTTCAGAAAATATTTGGCATCTTTACTGATCCTACCTGTCACTGAAAGCAAATCATATGTTTCAGATCAGTGTTTTGTGAAATGCATTCCCTTTTTGTCCCCTTTTAAAGCTTGATCCGGTTGTCGGTACTGTTGGGCTTGGCTCTGGTCTGTGTGGCTGGGCATCTGAAGCAGTTTGCCAAGATGTGTGTAACTATATTTACTGCCAAAGGTGAAAAAGCACAACTCCCTCCAGTTGAGCGTTCAAAGAAAGTGGAAGAGATGATGAAAAAACTTTGGGTGATAAGTAAGTAACACAGTACGTGTGGAATGAATGTAGACACATGCTTAGATACCACAGCGACGCTCTAAGGGTATCAGTGACACATACCCAGTGCATGCTGAATTTGTGCTTCAGTAAAACTAAGCTTTCATAGGCAGCTTAGAAAGCTAGTTAGAGACATGAGTTTGTAACTCTTAGAACAAAAATATTTATGTACCAAAGAGAGGCAATTGGTTGCAATGCAGATATGCTGTATGTATGTGCCTTCTGTGGTGAGTTCTGATAACCTGCTCCTTAAGAGCAGAGAGAGAAGATTCACTCTCAGAACTTCAGAACATAAATGTTTTTATTGAACTGGATAGGTAAAATGAATACACAACACAAGATTATGCACCAAATCCAGTCTTTTGATACCAATCAGTATTTCTGTGAATTTAATGAACCTTAAACTGTAGCTCATAAACAATGGGGTTAATTTCCTATTAAATGTGTACAGAACTTGCTGTTAACGGAATGCTTTATGCATGTGTGAAAGCTCGATATATTTGCTTGTCTTCTGATGCCTTACAATAAATTAACTTAACTTGACTCATTTAGCTCATAGGGTACTCTAAAATTTCTCTCATATGGTATTTAAATGATTTTAGGAAGGCTTCAAAAGGCAGTTATAGATAACAGGGTGGAGTAAGAGAGCTCACTGCAGGGGGGTTGGACTGAATGACCTCTAGGGGTCCCTTCCAACCCAAAACATTCTATGATTCTAATTCTTGGTTTGCTTACAGTGTCTAGTTCCCTGTAACAGCCTAAAAATGCACATTGAAGTCAGTGTTTTTAAGTGTAGTAAAAAACCCTCCAAAACCTAAACAAACAAAAAGCCATCTTTTGCCTCCCCAAACATCTAACAACTATTGCTACATTCAAATAAGGATTAGCCACATTTCTGCTATTTTAGTCTCTGCTTAAATGAAACTTTACAAAGTTTTCTTTTAAAAATAACCAAGTGGAAATTCACAGGAAAAGTGGATACTCAAGTTCAAACTGGGTGAGTAAAAATAAGCATTTTCTTCAGATATTTTGATCCAGTAACTGGAAAATTCAGCAAACCAGCTGATGGAGAGAAGTTTCCAAGGACACTTTGCCAGCTAGTTCTGGATCCCATCTTTAAGGTAAAGCAATATTTTGTCTTGATTTGGTTCCAAGGGTGTAAGGAGAGACTTTTTTTAGTTTAGCAGGTTAGCTCTTAGGAAAGCCATCCTTCTTATAAAGTAGGTCTATACTTTCTGTAGAGACTAGAAAAATTCTGCTGTATGAGAACAATGTGAAAAAGCTGGGACAGAAGTAGAAGGCAGCAAATCTGAGTGGTCTCTTCACTGAAATAACATATTCTGTATATCGTTAGATTAAAGATTTGTGCGTCTAGTGTGTGAACCTCTTCTGATAGGAATTTGGAATTCCCCTTGGAGTTAGAAACATCTGATACAATTTATTAAGATAAATGGTAAGCAAAACCTGTCTCTGTTATATTACTTACTCTGGTTGCTATAAACTTGTTTCAGGTCTTTGATGCCATTATGAATTTTAAGAAGGAAGAGGCAGCCAATCTGATAGAAACCTGGTATCAAGCTAGACATTGAAGATCAAGATAAAGATGGAAACCCCCTTCTTAAGCTAACTTGGCCTTTCTACTTCATTAGAATTGCCAACATGGTAGCATTTCTTACCCTTGAGCTGTGAAATGGGAAGTCTTTTAGGTCTTTCTAAAATCCACAGAAACTTACCTTAATTGTCTTTTTATAATCTGGTCAGTGGTTAAGTTGTACGTCAGGAACGTCATGATTTGAAATAAGGTGCTTGTAAGTGTGTTGCAGCATAGAAGAGACATACATGTTTTTATTTAAGAAAAGGGAGAAAAATTTTATTTCATACATTAAAAAACCCACCGATACTGCCTCCCTCCCTCTTCTCAAGGTGTAAATGCAATGCTAAAACCAAGCATCTATCGCCGCCCATGTGTGCTATGGATGTGTAATCAGAAACATGGTTTCTGGTTGGCTCTCAGAAATTCAAGTATATTAAAGAACACTGCTGAATTCCGGTCAGCCTTTTGAAGAGTAATGTCCGAAAGCACGTGATCACTTTCTGTGCAGCACTGAATGTTAAGAGCAGAGACTTTAAGAAACTCTCTGGTTCCTGTGTTAACTCATGTTCTCCTCAAGTATGTTAAAACCCCCATGAAAAGGGAGCCCATGGGAAACATCACTGGAGAAGGGAAATCCATCCCAATCACTGTGGCCAGAGAGTTAAGAAAACATCTGGTTTTATTTTTGTCTTCCATATATGGAAGATACAGCCATAAGATATGACTATTCATGGACCTTTTTCTTTCTACTATTGTAATCTGTTGTCAGCAGAGAAGAAGGACATTTGTGTTTTATTTCAGTTAATCCAAGAATCCTAAACTTTCTGTTGAAATGTAAGTCACTAGCCCAAGGAGAAAAAGAATGCAAGGAATGCTGGTTTTCATTAATTCAAACATAACAGTATTTGGAAATACCGGGGATGAAAAAAGTATTCAAGGATTGTCATTCATCCTCTGTCTTTGTAGAACCATTTTGATGATGGGTTGTTATGTTGAGCCCATTGAGGATGTACCTTGTGGCAACATTGTTGGCCTAGTTGGTGTTGACCAGTTTTTGGTGAAGCCAGGTGCTGTTGCCACCTTTGACCATGCCCACAACATGAAAGTGATGAAATTTGGTGTTAGTCCAGTTGTACGTGTTGCTGTCAAAGCAAAAAACCCTGCTGACCTACCAAAACTAGTTGAAAGTCTAAAGCATCTGGCCAAGTCTGATCCTATGGTTCAGGTGAGTGTTAGGTATAAGATTTAGCTTTAGAGCTACTGGTTTGCAGTACAATACCCAAAAAAGCATTCAGCTTTATTCACAGCGAGCTCTTTATGTGATCTAATGGCATGGCTGCAGGCTCAAAACAGTTTCCAGCTGTGATTGTATGAGCTAACACAAGATAAATAGGGATAAGTTCAGTCAGCATTTGAATAGGAAAATCCTGAGGAAAAACACAAACTCTGCAGCGATTAGTGTTGGGGTTTTGAGCAGTGCTTTTCCTTACACTTACTTTAATGCTCAAAGACCTCAGTAGGACGGGAACTATGTTTAGTGTGAGAGTACCCAGTATTGGTGAGGAGATTCATCCTGGAGCAGTCCTGCAAACAATATAGAAATGATAATGTGTTAAATTTTTGAATACTTGGGGTTGAGCGGTTTTGGGATCTGACATTTTTCTGATTTAGCCTGTGCCTGTTTCTCTTAATACTAATAAATTCTTAAAATGTTTACTCCCTACTATTTCCTCTTTTAGTGTATTATTGAGGAGTCTGGTGAACACATCATTGCTGGAGCAGGGGAGCTGCATCTAGAAATTTGCCTTAAAGATCTGGAAGAAGATCATGCTTGTGTTCCAGTTAAGGTATTCAAGAATTTTTGTGGGCTGCAGTATATGGAATATGACTAAATATTAACCTTTGAAAATACCACTTTAATCTGCTGTTGTTGGTTTCCTTAGAGCAACTTCCTTAAAGCAATTTGAAACTTTTTAGGAGACCAACCAGTTAAATAATAAAAGGAATTCTTTATTAGCTCATTGAAGGAGCTTAGACTTAAGACAGCGATGTGAAGAAAATCCCGTGGACAGGAAAACTAGCTAACTTGAACAATGGTGGTAACCACAGATGTGCTGCTGAAAATGCCGTTGTGTTTCTTGATGAAACTAGCAGAGCATGCCTGGATGACTGAGTGAACCTGGCATTAACACCCTGCCTTAGAGGGAGAAGCCACACTTTGTGGCATTTGACTGGTGCGTGGAAATGGTCAGCTTTGTACTTGGGGAATTTTCTGTATTTGATCTACTCCACAGAAATCAGACCCAGTTGCATCTTGCCGTGAGACAGTTGGTGAAGCCAGGTGTGCTTAACCAAATCTCCCAACAAACACAACAGGCTGTATATGAAGGTTCGACCCTTTCCTGATGGCCTGGCAGAGGACGCAGACGAAGGGGAAGTCAGTTCCCATCAAGAACTGAAACAGTGTGCGCGTTACCTGGCAGAGAAATACCAGCGGGACGTGTCTGAGGCTCATAAGATTTGGAGCTTTGGGGCTGATGCTACCGGTGCAAATATCTTAGTTGACATCAGAAAAGGTGTCCAGCATTTAAATGAAATCAAAGACAGTGTTGTTGCTGGTGTCCAGTGGGCTACAAAAGAGGTAAGTGTCGTTCTGTGTGTTGTCCTTGTATCTTGTGTTACTGAAACGTATCTGAGCTCTATTAATCTGAAATCTTTAGAAACTGTTGATAACTGATAAGAACAGGGTGGTGGGCTAGCTGGAATTTGTCCCCACTGAAGAATATATGTCACTCACCCTATGTAATGAACACATTGTTGTCTGGATATTGTAATGTTTGTTTCAAGTGTGAGTTCTCAAGTGCTACAGGAGCATTTCAGTCCTCCCTAGAAGGACTCTGCTGTGTGTATAGTGCACACTGCCTTGGCCCGAATAGAACTGTTCCGTGCCGGGCCAGAATCCTGCTAAGTGAAGGTTCATATCTTAGAAACTCCTGAGCAGTATCACACCTTTGTTTTCCCCTTTTTAATACTGCAGGGCGTCTTGTGTGAGGAGAACGTGAGAGGTGTTCGTTTTGATATCCATGATGTCACCCTGTACGCTGATGCTACTCACCGTGGTGGTGGGCAAATCATTCCAACTGCGAGGAGGGTTCTGTATGCCTCTGCTCTTAGGGCACAACCCAGGCTTATCGAGCCCGTCTGTCTGGTAGGACTACAGGTATGCTGCAGGGTATTGTATTTGAGATCATAGAATCATAATTCAGGTTGGAAAAGACCCTTAGGTTTATGGTTGGACTCTATGACCGTAACGGTGCCCACAACAGAGATGCAACAGAACTATTTATCCTGTTTCCACATTCTCTTCCGAGAAACCATGATAGCTCTGTTCTCTGTCAGTGATCAGTGTGTCAGTGATGCAGAGACTTCTGTTTGCAGACACATTTTTCATTTCAAAGTTAGAAAAGGTTAAATGGAAACAGCAAAATATAGGTGGGGAGGGGAATTATGTTGTTCTTTATGAATTGCCAGTACTTTTGGGCAAGTTATGATTTGGGTTATTTTTCTTTTTCCCCTCCATTTTTTCTGTCACTGCAAACATTCAGGAGAACAAACAATGGGTATTCTAAATAACCAGAAAGAGCAGCAGGGATTTTTTTATTTTCTTTAAGCTTTTTTTGAGCTGTTTAAACATTAACTTCTGTCCTTCACATAACTGGATTTTCTTGGTAAATTAAGTTCTTCCATAAAAGAGCCTGGAAAATATATTCCATGTGTAAAGTATGGTTTTATCACCAAATACAGCTATTCACATACCAATTTGTCTTAACTGTCTTAAAAGCAATTGGAAGATTTAAAACCTTCTTTTCATAGAATCACAGAATCATTTAGGTTGGAAAAGCCCTTTAATATAACCAAGCCCAACCATTCCTCTACCCCTGCCATCCCACCCCCAAACCCTGGCCCTAAGCACTTCGGCTGCCCGGCTGTTAAATCCCCCCAGGGGTGTGGACTCGACCCCTTCCCTGGGCAGCCCCTTCCAGTGCCTGACAGCCCTTTCGGGGAAGAAATTTTTCCTAATGTCCAGCCTAAACCTGCCCTGGCACAACTTCAGGCCATTAATTAAAAATTATTTCCAGACTATGGTGCTGGGTGGCACGCAGGAAATCTACCAGCTCAGTTGCTTAAAAAATGCCTTTAGCCAGGAGGGCTGAAGATGTGTGCAAGTAAGGACAAAACAGCAAAATGGATAATTTTTTCCCTTTGATGAATTGTGAGACCTACCGTGACAAAGCAGGGGAATTTTGCAGCCTTAGTGATACGTTTCTAAGCAAATGTGGGGTTTTTTAAGTAAGTACAGTTTTTACCAGAGTGCCTGTCAGCCACGTTGTAAGTTCTAGGATGAGGTATGGTGAGATCCTGTTCGTATAAAATTTGCATCCTGTAGTAAATGCATTTATTACAAAGCACTAGAGGACTCTGCTTTCTTGTGCCCAAAGATTGCTGAAGGTAATTCACTGAGCGTATGCACTTTTTGCCTCACTTTGTATGTGTAAATACAATCCGGTACAGTAACTGGCAACCTCACAGGCACATGAGACAGGGGAGGCAGGCAGAGCCTCAGGAAGATGTCTCAGAAGTGAGAGTGAAGCCACTTGTTACACTTGAGAGGAATTTTTCTAAGCAAGGAGCTGTCATGAGACATCAAGAGAGCTGCCTAGAGGGATTGTCCAGTGCTGCCTGGCTGTTTTTTAATAACGGGTGATCTTCTCCTTTTACATAACTTGATAGGATTCTTCTTTTATAGAGCCCAGAACAAGTGGTTGGTGGGATCTGCGGTGTGCTGAACAGGAAAAGGGGATGCACTTCTGAAGAATCCCAAGTGGCAGGAACTCCAGTGTTTGTGGTCAAGGCGTACCTACCTGTAAATGAGTCATTTGGTGAGATAATGCTTTTTCTGTTACCCACATGCAGTTAAAGACAGACTTCTGCAGGATGAAGGGACTTCAGAATTCCCATTTTATTAGCTCCACACTTCTTCCTCTTGCCCCTTTGCATCTTCACTCCTCCTTTTTCTGGCAGCCCACTCCTTTGGGCTTTCATGCCAGCAGAGGGTGCCAAAAAGATGTGGCAGCTCCTGCGCATTAAGACTCCTCAGTGTACACCAGGCTCGGTTTCCATCATTTTAAATCAAGGTCTTCCACTGAAGCAAGCCTGGAAGAAAGAATTGGTCTTCAGCAGCAGCATGCTAGAAAATCTGGTACTGATTTGAATCTTTGAAAGAAGGACAGACTGCCAGCCTGAATAGCTTAAGTGGCATTGCTCCCTCTTGCCAATCTTAAAACGACCTTTAAAATAATAATCTGAACCTTCTTACGCTGCCCCTGAAACTTCAAATTTTCAGTGTGGTACAGAGCCCTTCCTCTGGAATCGTGTCCTGTTTCCCTCCTCCCTGTTAAAGGATGCACTTCTAGAGTATCCTGTGACATCGTGACAGCAGGTTTATCGCTTTCATGGGGTGTGTTTGGAACTCTTCCCATGGTAAAACTGGAAGAAATGTCATGTTTTATTTTGGAGGGGGCTTTACATTAGTCCAGTCACTGCTAAAATAAATCAGTGATGAAATAAGAGATGCTTAACTTTTAAAGTCTAACCTGGCAATTTAACTTCTTAAGAGAACAATTTACACATGCGTTTGTGTGGCTGGCTGGGTTTTGAGTATTTTGGGTTTTTTTTTCCCTTCTCCAAGTTTCCACAGAGCTTAAAACAATTTCAGAGAGAGACGCATTTTCCAAACATGGAAAAACAACAAGTCTAACCTTAGATTTGCTAGACTGGGCTCTCAGTCTTAACTTAGGTAGCACGTTAACATCCCTATTCTGCAAAACTGCCTCTCTGGTTCCTTGCCAAAGCTGCCGTTGACTCTTGCTAAAACAGCGATCTAAAGACACAGGGCAATACTGGTATCCTGGAAGCTGGGGCTTAGAAGGGGTCCTTCAGTAGCCAAGTCTCAGTTCACAGGCAGCGGCTCTTCGCAGGACTGAATACTTGGGGAAAAGGGATGACACTGCTATGAAGGTGAGGAAATGGCAAAGGAAACGCCTATGCATCTTCAGCTAAATGTAAAGTTCCTGTACTGTAAGGCTGAATGTTGGGTTAGCCCGGCGTCTTGTTCATGACAGTGACTGAAAGGGAGCACTTGGGGAAAAGAACAAGGTAAGCTGGTGTAAAACTTCCCCAGCTGCTTTTTTAGAACCAGTTTCAGAGGATTCCTTGGGCAGAAGTGGTTTCTAGATCAATTTAATAATCCTCGGTAGGTTTCTTTATGAAGTTACTCAGCCTCAGTGTAAAACGTCAGCATCCGCAGCACTGGCAAGGACTTCCACCCATCTGGCTGTGTGAAGAGCTGCCTTCTTTCGTGTCCTGGACCTGGCTCCTGCTAGCTCCAACCGAGCTTCCTTTGTATCAAAATGAGCACGAGCTCGTTTTGAGCTTTATCCACTGTGTCCATGCCACTTAATTTTTAGCCCTCTATATCCTTCCTACTATGTTGCTGCTCCGGCCATGCTGAAGAGCCTTAACTTGCCAAGCGTGTTCCTTTGTGTGGAAGCCAGGTCAGGCCTTTGGTCATCTCTAGTCCCCTTCTCCAAACTTTTTCTGCAGTTACTGCTTCTGATGGGCTGACCCTGGCTGGACACCAGGTGCCCGCCAAGCCGCTCCATCACTCCCTTCCTCAGCTGGACAGGGGAGAGAAATACAGCAACAGGCTCGTGGGTCAAGAGAAGGATGGGGAAGATCACTCAGCAGTTACTGTCACAGGCAACACGGACTCAACTTGGGGAAATTAGTTTAATTTATTACCAGTCAAATCCGAGCAGGGGAGAATAAAAAAACCTGAATCTTAAAACACCTTCCCACCACCACCCCCTTCTTCTCAGGCTCAACTTGCTCCCGATTTTCTCCACCCTCTCCCCCCGAGCAGCACAGGGAGACACAGAATGGGGGTTGGGGTCAGTTCATCACACGCTGTCTCTGCCGCTCCTTCCTCCTCCTTAGGGCAGGACTCCTCACACTCCTCCCTGCCCCAGCCTGGGGTCCCCCCACAGCAGACAGTCCCACACACACTGCCCCAGCGTGGGTCCTTCCCCCAGGCTGCCGTTCTTCCCACACTGCTCCAGCCTGGGTCCCTCCCTCCCATGGGGTGCAGTCCCTCAGGAGCAGACGGCTCCAGCGTGGGTCCCCGTGGGGTCACCAGCCCGGCCAGCAAACCTGCCCCAGCCTGGGCTCCTCTCCCCACGGGGCCACAGCCCCTGCCAGGAGCCTGCTCCAGCGCGGGCTTCCCACGGGGTCACAGCCTCCTTCAGGCACCCCCTGCTCCGGCGTGGGGTCCTCCCCGGGCTGCAGGTGGGGATCTGCTCCCCCATGGGTTCCCCGGGCTGCAGGGGCACAGCCTGCCCCACCAGGGGCTGCTCCAGGGGCTGCGGGGGAATCTGCTCCGGCGCCTGGAGCTCCTCCTGCCCCTCCTGATGCACTGGCCTGGGGGGCTGCAAGGCTGCTCCTCTCACTTCTGTCCTCAGCTACAAATGCCCAGGTGTTTTCTTTTTTCCCCCTTTTCTTAAATACGTTATCCCAGAGGTGCTACCACCATCGCTGATGGTCTCGGCCTTGCCCAGCAGCATTGGCCCTGTCAGACCAAAGGAAAGCTTCTGGCAGCTTTTCCCAGAAGCCACCCTTGTGCCCCCCATTGCCACACAAACCCAATACACTGCTTTTACAATAAAGGAACTGCAACTGCACAGATTTTATAATAGAACTTTATTACATAAAGGTGCAGGCTTCCACTGGAGATAGCTAACATTTTGTTTTCTCTTCCTTTCCCAGCAGGTACTAGCACTTGATTTCTCACGGTGACTGCTTCTGAACACTTGTGTACTACTGACTGACTTACCATAAGAATACTGACCATAACCCTAAGACCTCAAACTGAGCGGTAGTCATCGGTTCAGGTCCCGAGACATGAACACCACCATTATTTCCCCCGTACACTTTTCTATCTGTCTTGAATTTGTTTGCCTTTTTATTGCCAATTCACTCACTGACATGAGAGATTTCTGCAGTTCTTTGGAGCTGGCCTCATTTTTACCTGCAGTTTCCTAACGGTACCGTACCCAGGTTTTTGTTTTGTTTGTGCAGAATTTCACAACAAACCAGTTCTATTTTTTTTCCTGTAGCTGGCTCATCCCTTTTTTTCATTTTTATTTTTTTTTCCTTCCACGCTAGGATTTACCGCCGAGCCGAGCTCCAGCACCGGTGGCCAGGCTTTTCCACACCGTGTCTTTGATCACTGGCAGATTTTGCCTGGGGATCCTTACGAGGCAAATTCCTGTCCTTGGCAAGTTGTGGCTCGAAGGAGGATACGCCACCTCTGGGTAACTTCCTAGATAAGTTATAATCGCTTCTGTTTCACGTTGTGCAATGCACTGCCCGCTTCCCTCTCGATTACCGTTCCCTTAGAAAACCAGGAAGGAAAGGGAAAATTCTAGTGTCGCACTGAATCCACACACAGTGGTGTCAGCACGGTGCGGTGGTGGCACGATCACCTACTAAAAAAAAGAAATAAAAATGACGTGCTCATTTGATTTATGGGATTGTTGCCTATATCTCATCTGTGGTCACCAATGCCAGTGTCAAAAATACACATTAAAAAAAAAAAAAAAAATAGTTGCCTAGGACTAATGGTGTTCTTTACCGTTTGCCTAACCCGCAACTGCCATTTAACTTAGGAAGCTTCGTTGTTGCTCTGGCAGAAATCCTTGCTGAACTCTCAGGTTCTGTCCTCTCAGCCAGAAGCTGCGTTCTTTCCTTTCCAAGCTCGAATCCTCTCGTGCTCTTGAGGACTGATAGCGAAAGGTTTGCAGTTACAGGTAAGCCTTCTAGCACCCAGCACCTGGACTTAAAGCCAGACCCAGAAAATCCCTGCTCGTGTCGGAAATGCCTGAATCCTGGCTGGCGCAGAACCTCCCGGGGCTGGCGCTGGCTTGCTGGGCGGCAAACCCTGCCTAGGCAGCTCGCGATGGTTTCGCAGCTTTGTCTGACCTGCAGGTATGAAAAAGGGAAGCCAGCCGAGGCCAGCAGCCTGCCGGTGCACAGGTACAGCGGGTTTGGAACCGGCCATCAGCAGCTCGCTCGCCTCTTCCAGGACCTGCAGAAACGGCTGTAGCCAAGGGACGGGGGCGCGGGAAGGCGGCAGCGCCCGCAGCGCGGCTTCCGTTGTGTGCTGCTTTTCTGTGCAGAAGAGGGGCTTTGCGTTGGCCTCGTGAGCTTTGCTTTCCTTCTGCAGTTGGTTTGAAGGTTATCTTTGGTACAGTCCACCGGATACTACCATAGCAGGAACAGAGGTAAGAAGCCGTCCAACCTTTTCCTCAAGGTTCTTCTCGTGTTGGAAGTTCTCGGATGGACATTCCGCTTGCATTTTTAGAACTTGCTGAAGGAAAAATAACCCCAAAACTCACCTAGCGACACTGGACAGGTTTGCTTAGAGCAGAGTTAGCCTGGTACAGGCCTCGACTCAGCTGCAGCCCCCAGCCCCCTCTCCACCCACCGCTGCTCAGTAAATTCTCCGTTGGCTCGTGGAAAGCGGCGTATCCAATGCTCCAACCCCTCGAGGCAAACCATCCTCAAACTCAGGTGAATTAAGGATTCGGGCATTACACAGCCCAGTAATTACCTACTACATCATTCACCTGAACGCTTACCTCACACTGCAGCCTACGACAATCTAAGCCCTCTCCTAAAGAGGTGAGGCTCAGATGCCTCAAGTCCGCATTTGCCATGGCTGCCACAGGCTTAGGAGGTTTAAAGCCAAATGCAGCTGCAAAACTCCTGCCCAAAACAGCTGGAGAACAGAACCGTACCTCAGCCCTGGTAACTACCTACCCACAGGGCACAGTAATTAACAAAATTCCAGATGTACCTTATAATACCATGAATGGTTTAGAGCACACGTCCTAAAAACGGCGCTGACCCGTACGCAGCCTTTCTGCCGCACACAGGAGATGTTTACAGCCCTGCTGCCGCTGCCCGAGTCCCGCTGCGGTTTGGCATCAAGAGTACAAACAGCATCTTCCACCACAGGTACCAGTTTCAAACACTTTATTCGGAATGACTCTGGAACCTCTCCCCGCGCTCTATTTATAGTTCAAGTCACCGCGCGGTCGCGATGCAGAAAGCACTGATCCGCTGCAGGCCATTAGGGAAAAAAACTTCATGAGCAGCATTGGCTTTATTGGAAATAAACCGCACTAAAAACTGATCCTTAACAGGTACAAAAAAAATTCAACAGATAAGGAACGGAGGGGAAAGAGTGGATGCGACGTGAAGACCCAACACGTGAATCGAAGACTGCTGGGAAAGGTCATACAAAAAAAGGCAACGAGGAAGGGTAACGCAGCATTAGAGGCGGGAGTACAGGGCAGACAAGAGTTACAATACATCCTGCTTCAATATTTCTTATCCACGTACTTCGTTCAAATACTGTAACAGTGACGGAAGGCAAAAAGCACCAGACATCAACTAAAGAAACGAGAAAAAAGGGAACACAAAATGAGGAAAGCTGGTAATTGGGGAAGGAATAACCTCAAATACAGTTCCTCAACAGAAACACACCGCTTGGAACGGCTGCTGTGTCAACGTACATAGACGATACCGGTATTCCAGCTCTCTGGAAATGACTTTATTTTCCTGGTCTGTAACCTCTTCCACACGCAGCACCGCTGAGGCTGTCCTTAGAGGTGTGTGGGGAGATGCTGCAGGTACGCGGCAGAGCCGCCAGAGGAGTAAATCCAGAGGAAGTTACTCCCATCAAATTAGAAAAGCCGTGATTAGGAGGCCACGTAACACGGGACAAAGCCTTGCTGAGCCCTCAACACATCGTTCCAGTTAGGTGGGAACATCACGCAGCTACAGCTTTTTATCTTCCAAAAAGCCGAGCCTCCCCCCTGGCCAGTCGAAACGCGTTATTCCCAAGCGGAATACAGCAGTGACCGAAGTGACAGAAGCCAGGAACAAGAGATCCTAGAAAATAATCCTGCACCAGGGAAAGCAATTCCTGTTCTGTCTCCTTACAGCTGCCGCAGAACGCATGCGCTTCACTCCATCATCAGGTGAGGGGCTGCAGTTTCAAAGAGGGCCACCAAGGACTGAAGTCTAAATGAACAGTCTATGAATAGTCTAAATTTCAAGTTTAAAGGCTTTTTTTCCCCAATCATAGAATGTTTAGGGTTGGAAGGGACCCCTAGAAGTCACCCAGCCCAACCCCCCTGCAGGAGCAGGGACACCTTGAACCAGATCAGGTTGCTCACAGCCCCATCCAACCTGGCCTTGATCACCTCTTAAAGTTATGAAACCAGACATCCAAGTACAGCTTGACTGTGCATAGTTCGGAGGTTTTGGCAGTAGGGAGGCATCCCAATTCTGACATTGCGTGATGCAGGGTTTGCATAGATAGTTTGTCCCCTCCCCAGCCCAACGGACACCCAGAGGAAGAAGTCACAGCTTCGGATTTTGTTGCGTTTGTGAAAAACATGAAATCAGGAGGGGGGGGAAAAAACAACAAAAAAGTCCCAATTTACAGAGGCTTGCCCTACATCCCCAGGTAAGGGGGAGGTGGGGAACAAGAGACGTACAACACGAGTTGTGGCTATTTCACAAAGCTTCATTGTCTGAAATGAAGTTTATTACAGGCCCCAGTGAAAATATTAAAAATTCACCAATGCATACACTTCTGCACCTTTGTCCAGGTTGGTGGTGTTCTAGAGTGGTTAAGTGCCTTTTTTTTTTTTTTTATTAAAAAAAAAAGTTTTTGTTTGTTTTTACATTATTGCTGTGTTTTGCAACAAAACTAAAAACCCTTTGTGGAATCCACCCAGCAACAAAAAAAAAGTCAGTTTTCCCCAGAACAAGCCGAAAGCGTAACAGCGTGTTCTGAAGGGGCCTTTTCTATACCAGCTATTTAACGAGTAAGGAAACAACAACAACAAAAAAAAAAAAATTTATATCTATCACTTCTGTTCCTAGCGTAGATGAATTGACTCCCATTTTCCAGAAGGCGAATCCTTTCAATAAATATCAGAATGACTTCCGAGATGCTGAAGGTGCAGAGACAGAAGCGGCAGCTCCGTGCGCTCTCCCCTGCAGTCCCCTGCCGCCCCGCGTTTCAGTCCAGCGAGATGATGTCGGGGGCGCTGCCTCCGCCGCTGCTGGTGATGACCCCCCCCGCCTCGCCCCGGCTGGAGGAGCTAACGTGCGTGCTGCTCTCGTGGTGACTGGTGGAGGTGATGATGCTGCCAGGCGTGCTGCTTGTTAAGGTTGAGGTGAGACTATCCAAAAACATAGGAGGACAGTACTGCTTGAAACAAACAACGAAGAATGAAGAGACTAACTGCACGAGGGAAATGTATGCTCTGAAGATACATCTTCCCTACAACAAGCACAAAACACGTTACCGGCGGAACCTCGTTAACATGCACAGCAACAACCGGAGGTTCTGCAAACCAGCAAGTAAGCAAGCAGAGATGGCAGCCACGAGCCCTTCTCCCTCATCCCCCCCCCCATTTTATTTTATTTTTTCTTACTAACTGGTTAGCTCGAGCGTTTTCTAGCACATTAAGAAACACTGATGATCACGAAACCCGCCCTTAGTGTTTGGAGAACGTTGGCTGCCCGCAGCTACAGGGTACAACTGCGTATTTTGGGGTCCTTTCCTCACGAAAGGCAGCAGAATGCATTATGCTGCTTCGATGGAGGTTAAAATAATTTCATCCCCTCAAATGGCAGCAGCCGTACCCAACAGCACTTCCACAGTATACGCCTGCAGTGATACATGCGGGTCTCTAAACACATTAGCAGCGATAAACGAGCCCTGATCAAGCCTGATTAAGAAAAATTACCGAGTTGATTTCAATTTCCTCAAGTGGAAGGCAAGCTTTCTCAAAGCAGAGCTTAACACTTTAAGCACTGGGAACAGGGTTGCCAGGTGTCAAGAGGACGCTGCTGTAAGACACCACCCCCCCCCACAGGCGCGCACGCAGGCGTCGTTCAACACATCTCACTTTCCTCTTACCCCGTGGGTTCCGATCTCGGGCATACGTTTGGAACTGAGCCTGAACTGTTTGAACTGTCCAAAGTGGACACTTCCTAGCAGCACACCTGCTTCCAGTCTCCCACATGAACAAACTTCTGTGACTCCCACTTTTGGCAGTTCAGATCTCAAGGGCAGGCACAGAGTATTGCAAGATGCAGCAAGTGGAAAGAAAAGGAGGAAGTTCATCCTTTGTTTTTAAGGCACCAGAAAGTCAACTCTGCAGCAGAGTCCTGTCAGTGTTGTCTTCTAGCGACAGAGAGATGGAACAGAGGGTCTGCTTCAGATCCTCGCATCTTAGGGAGCCAACATTCCCTGGCATTTCAGGGCTGTAGGCTGGCTGTGTAAGAACCGGGTGACAGGAAGAATCACTCTCCCTAACTCTGTAAATTTAAGTCTCCAGGGAAGGAACAACACTGCCCAGCTACTTCCGCCCTACAAAATTCCCATACAATCCAAAGCCAATGGGGTTTAGCTGTTACATGGAGGGATTTATTACCAAGGCGTTCAGTCACACGCCCATCACGTTAATGAGGGTATTTGCTTTAAAACTTAATCTCTGTATCAAACCCCACAGAACCTGCAATCAGCAGAGGTCTATTTACCGAGCTTAACCTGGCCTACAGACACGGTGGGCATATTCAAGTTTGTGCGGTGCAAGTATCCGCTTTAGAACAGCAAACTTAGCACTAAAGAGCGCGCTTCCGTGCCTGGATTTATCACAGTCAGGCTCAACTGAATCCTCCCTTAATGCATCTTCATCACCACCTCTTGTTGGGAAAATGGATTTTCCTGGTCTGTGGTTAGGCCTAAGCAAGCGGACTGCCAACGTGGTACGGATGACGACGGCATCCCAGTAGTCACTAGAGCAGCGCGTCACAAAAACCAGAATTGGAAATTAACCCCATAGCAGTTCAGAAACATACCTGTGAATCAACTGGGATTAGTGAAAGAAAATCCAGACCTAGAAAGAAGAGAAGGATAATAAATCGATGACTGTTTGGTTTTTTTTTATTCGTACACGACAAATTTAAGGAACTTTTTTGTGGTCATAGAACAGATTTTGCAATCGTTACACAGTTTCTAAATGGAATATACCACTGTGACACCACTCTCAACGACTACTTCAGGCAGCAGCAAAACGAGTTATCTAGTACAAGTGGCTCTTTTTAAGGATGAGAATGACATAATGATGTATTATTCACTGGCAATCGCAGGGTGGTTCAATGTGGTTGCTTAGATGGAGGTTGCCATTTGGAGCTGTTGGTTCATAATGCAAGTTTCACTGCGTATTGTACCTGACTCGGCCACACTGGGACATGAAGAGTGTCATCACATTAAAGATGCTGGAATGAAGTAAAGTCACAACATGCACAAGTCCAAAAACAAGCAGCAGGTCTCTTCCTCCACCCACGGGCAGCCAATAAGGAAACATTTCTAATATCATCCCCGTTTTGTGTCTAGACAAATAAAAGGAACGAAGAAGAGGAAACTACAAGTAGTTCAACGTATATCCTCTAAGAGCAGCGACAACGAGCGTCCATCTTATACACCATTAGCGTGTAAGCATTTAGGGCAAGATGTTTAAAATTAGGAAACCAATGAGAAATTACAGCCTTTTTTGTTTGGGTTTTTTTTTTTTTTTTCTAAATATTGGCCTTGTGTTTGCTATGTCAACAGAAAGAAATGGTAAACTTACTCCCTCCCTCTTCCCTCACCTCCAGATCTGTTCTGGCCAGTGGCATCTCTCCTCCTCTTCTCCATTAAGAGAAAAATTGTGAAGGAGATTTAAGCTCAGCTGCTTTTACAGCATTGACAGCTCCTTTTGTTCTTGCGCGTTCTCTAGAACTTCGGTCGATAGAGGAGGACAGCAGTTCTAGACTTCCATTCTCTCAGCTCACGCTCCTATCCAATTTGGGAAGGCAACCGCTTTCTTAACAAGGGAGAAGTGGAGGGAGGGAGCAGTAAGGGAACCAAAATGGACAGAGAAACAAGGGGAATGATATCCATCCCATTGCCAAACTGGTGCTGAAAGAAGAGGAAAAAACCCAGAGACGTTGCGGGGGAGAAATGGAGACAGGCAATGGAGGGGGGGAGAGGGAAGTACAGGAGGCCAGTGTGACACCTGTGACCACAAGTCACCATTTCCCGGGCTCTGGGTTCGTTACAGCCGGCAAAGAGAACCCCCAGAGTCCCTATATACAGCGTTCTTTTCAAGGAGCCAGGGTAGAAAACAATCAGTATCCCCACCTTTTGTCTGATATTTAGCAGCAGTGTTGAAGAATACATCATAGGCATTTAGGGAATGTCTAGGTAAAGAAAGTCAATAGAGGTCAGCTTACATATCGTAGCTCACCTTAACCTTTTTCATACAGTCTAGACAGAGCACCACTAGAATCGGCTAGCAGAGCACCTCTACCATCTAGGGCTGGGGTGAGTCAGTGCCGTCACACGCCTATCACTTCAGCAAGCAGCTACTCTCCCTCGCATCTACAACACCTAACAACCGGACGTTTACTCAAAGTCTAGCTGAATATAGCGAGAAGCGTTTCTGGCTGCCGTTCCAAAGTGCCAATTGGTACCCCAGAAGCAATGGTTTGGGGGGTTTTGGGTTGGTTTTTTTTTGTTTGTTTCTCTTTTTCACATTGCTGTTGCAAACTGCGGTCTGAAAATGGAAAGACAGCCTGTACTGGACTGGTCTAGACATTGCATCAGTGCAATACTGCATATAGTCACGTTCCGTTAAAAAAAAAAAAAAAGTTGATCAATTCTCCCCATTTTTACCCACCCCGCAAGTTAATAAGGCTGTCAGAATACCCATTAAAAATAGCCACCACCTACCTGGCAAGTCTGATGACATACTGGATATTGGTGGGTGATGGAATGGTACTGGGTAGTCTGTTAATGAAGGAGGAATAGCAGCAGCATCGACCGTTGTCACACTGGGCACTCTGACAGTAGATGGCTGATACATGAGAACCCTGTTTTAAACAGCATGGGAAATTACAAACAGCCCGGCCGTTAGTTAGGGAAGAGCAATTATGCACCGCTGTGCACTCTCATTCACAAGGTCACTATGTTACAACACAACTATAGCGTGGCTACTCACTACACAGTATTCCACTCTAATTTCCTCTTTCATAACAGTCTTCACAATAACATGACCGTATCTTGGCTCTCAACAGCAGCTGTGACATAAGAGCAAGTCGGCATTAAAACAAAGTACGGTGCTGGAGTCATTCATAACAGTCTACCATTCGGAGACAGAAATGGACACCTCTATCTGGGGAGCACCCGGGGAGGGATGTGCCGGCAGCCGGAGCCAGGAGGAGAGCACGGGTTCGGTGTCTCCACATCAATACTGTTCCTCGGCACTGACCTGACACGCCAAGGGCGCGACTCACCACGATTTGGCCCCTGGAGCACAGGTTACACACGTGGGAGTTAAGTATTGAGCCCATCTTTACTCACAGGCTGAGCCCAAGCTAAGGTCAGCTCTCCAGGAGCATGCCAACTGTTAAAACCCTTCTGCGTCCCCACCTTCTGCCCAATCACTTCATGGCACTGTTAAAACATGACACCACAGGCGTTCGGGCAGCAGCCACAGGCATAAAGTATTTCACAAACTCCAAATCAGGTGGAAACACCCCAGAGTCCCGCTCCCAGCTGCTCCGCATCGCTCCCACCAGCTGTGAGCATTACCCACTCAGGTCTTCCTCCCCAGACTGCTGCACTGGTGCATTTATACTACTATTAATTTCAGAAGCATGGATTTCAGCCCCTCCCTTCTCAAGCACCTCTTATACTTCAGCCTATGTTGCTTCTGCCTATTGGAAGACACCCCACAGTTTTGCCAAAACTAACATTCGGGCAACATTTTTTTTTACAGGAGATGAGCTATTCCCCAAAAGCCTAGCTTTGACTTGGATTTGAAGAATGAAAACATGCCATTTCCATACCCAAACAGAAAGGAAAACACATTGGTCAAGGAGAGACAAGAAAACTCAGTCCTTCTGCAATTATGGTTGCAGTTCGCCATCTCAGACAAACACAGGAGCATGGAAGGAAGTCTTGGTGCCTTCTGAAACTTCATTAAGAGATGTATTTGTAGCTATTTTTTCCTCACAAAAATAAGAAACAGAGCCTCTTGCAGAAGGACTCCTCCACAGTCCCCAGAGAAAGCGACAGCATTTCAGTATCGCTGCTCAGAGTGGTTGAAGATGACCAACTATTTGCTCACCAAAGACCACGCATTCCTGTGGACTACAGACACAGTACACCTGCTCGTTACTTCAAGAGCTGGCAAAACAGAAGGGGGTTGGCTTTATTACTACAATTTTGGTGCGAGACATAAGCCACTACGCTGAGAGACACAGACGCACACCTCATGCATGCAGCAACGCTACCTAGTAAGCCATCACTAAAAGCTGACGCTTGGAATCGCCTGGTGGAGCAGTGACTGCTGGTGAGCCTAAACCAGAGCCCCTCTCCTGTGCCCTATGGGCCAAGAGCAAGAACTTTATGGAAGCCACAAACAGTAACTGCAGCAGAGTTGCACAGGTTGGGACAGACAGAAGGCGGCACAACAGTGAAGAAGCTGGTTAAGCCTGCCGCTGAAGTCAGGCACGACTACAAAGATGGAGCAGTTGACAAAGGACTTGGGAAGTCATCGGTTGTGCTAACAGAGGTGCAGGACTGACCGACAGCCATGGCCAACAACAGCGTCCAAGACATTCCGGCATTTAACAGAGAGATGGAGGAAAAGCCTGTCTTGACTCAGAACAAAGCGCCTCCCTGCCAAGACTGACGGGATGGATGAAACACACAACGCAGCCTGGTTTCCTGGGCACCAGAGCAGAGCAGATAAAGGGTGTAACAGCGAGAGAAAAGCCCTCAAGATGACACTAACTTAGCAAGGACGCATAAAGCTCCTCCACTTGGCATAATCTGCTTTCTCAGGAGGATCCTGTCCATTAGCTTAACCTTTTCTATGGAGAAATATCCCTGCAGACACAGCAACAGTCAGCGCAAGTCTTTTGTGAGATGTAAAACTATTTAATAGTGTTTTGCCTGTACAAAGGTATCAGTACAACCTTCTGCAGGGAGAGGCCTAGGAAATTCTCCTCTGGAAGCGTGGAGCTGGATCCCGAAGAGAGATTACAAGTCCATTTGTCTACACGTCAGTTTATCTGAGACATTACAGAATAACAACTAACTTTAAAATTGACAAACCCTTTGGTTGGGCTTCCTTGTGTTTCAGACATAAATATGCACTTCCTTTTGGCAGGAGGCTCCTCTTCTTCATCAGAAGAGCTTTCTATTGTCAAGTCAATAACGTCAACTTTCTTCTTGTTTACCTCATTGGCCACCGTCACGGAACATGGTTTGCTAACAACACTGGAACCTAAACAAGAACATAAAATACCACCATTGTTTAAAGGCTGGTGACATCAGCAGTTCCTATTTGCAACAGAACCAGGAACTCAGATCCTGGTTTAGCTCATCTTCCTGGCCACTAAAGAGAACAGTATGGCCCAGGAACTGTTCTATCAGTATTCTGTGTTGTAAGTTGAGAAGATCAAAGCACAAGCTTTAATCTTCATTTATCAGCTTAAGAACCTAAAACAAGAGCAACCTTTCATTTTCTTAAATGCTACAATAAAAAGCAAAGACGAAGCCCAGAAATGCACACTTTTAGAGATACAACCCTTTCTTTTTAGTTTAAATGACAAGAGGGTGAGAAGTATCAAGCCCTCCACAAAACAAACATCAACATGCCTACACATTATCCAAGCCACAACTAAGCCTCCAATACTTTTTTTTTTGTTTGCAGCCAGTACCCAGATATACATACTTTCTATTTTGGTGCACTGTGGACTTGAGACTTTCACAGCTTCTTTCTTTGGCCTCATGGGGCACCAGGAGCCATCTTCTTGGAATTTGATCTCATCCACATCTGAACATTCATTGAGGATTTCCATAAAGAGCCTGAAAAATAAAGTGAAGTGGTTTCATTTTCTATTCCAAGTGAAATTTTTTAAGTGAAAAGGAGACATAGTTGAAAAGTGAATTAGGTCACCTTCAACCCATCGCATGTAGGGTCATTGCTGGTGAGGGATCTGGAGCACAAGGCTGATAGGGGTGTTCAGCCTGGAGCAGAGGAGGCTGAGGGGAGCCCTCATCGCTCCCTACAACTGCCTGAGAGGAGGGGGGAGCCGGGGGGGTCGGGCTCTGCTCCCAGGGAAGGGGCGATGGGACGAGGGGCAAGGGCCTCAAGTTGTGCCAGGGCAGGGTGAGGTTGGGCCTGGGGAACAATTCCTTCCCCAAAGGGCTGTCAGGGGCTGGAAGGGGCTGCCCAGGGAAGGGGTCGAGTCCCCACCCCTGGGGGGATTTAACAGCCGGGCAGCCGAGGTGCTGAGGGCCAGGGTTTGGGGGTGGGATGGCAGGGTTAGGGGAACAGTTGGGCTTGATGATTTTAAAGGCCTTTTCCAACCTAAACGATTCTGTGATTCTATGTACTCTCTCTCCCTAGTTCACCTTACCCGAGAGCCTGTAATTACAGCCTTCGCAGACGTTGAAACCTAAACGAGTATCCCAACCTACCCACATTCCACTCCGACATTAATGCAATTCACAGATTTCCATACAGAAGCAGAAATCACCATCCTTTAAATCAAGTCTGACACTTGTTTATGAGTTAGAGTTTAAAATTTAAAGCAAATAGCTTCGGAAATAGGGTCACGTAAAAGGAAGACCTATCCCTAGATGCCGCATTTGCATTTCTCCAGAGAAAACATACTGAGGCTCAAGAGTTTGATGATGCAGTTAGGAAATAAACTTACGTAGTTCACGAAATGGGAAAAGAAAACTAACAGTCTAATGGTTCCTCCTAATCGAAAGTATTTTGACAGAGAAAACAGTGTGAAAAGGCTGAACCTCAAGTCACAACAGCAGCTATCAACTACATCATGAAAGATTTTCAGTAATTGTGTGATCTGCAAACCCAGTCTCTTACCCATCCAGTATTAGGCTCTCGTAAGCTGCCTTTTTGTCACAGACAGGGCAGATCCAGGTAGGCTTCTTTTCATTCATTTGGAGATAAAGAGCAGCATCAAAACATTGCAGGTGTGTGCAAGTAACAGCCCGGCATGGGATTGTCAGTCTCATTTTTCCCAGCTGCAGGAGATGCATTTAAAAGAGCGTCAGAACAGAGACAGTGAAGTGGGCCTGGATGGCTAACAATGAAATTGGAGGCACTCAGTGGAGTAACTGCCTCTCCTCGCTACAGAGGCACCCAGCGCCGAGGTCACTGCAGGCAAATCCACCCTATCAAAGCACGTACGGTGCACTCGGAGAACAATAACGCCATCCTCAAAGTCTTCACCGAGTTGAAAAGACTCGGACACATTCCTAATGGAACTGCATCAATGTCATTTCCAGGATTTCATTTTCACTGAAAGACCCGACTGAAGCACCCGCTTGATCATTTTCTCTTAGCCAAACGTTTCAAGCATCTGTGTGAGCTCCAGTTATGCGAGACTCAGAACGGTGTTATACCCATTTTAACATTTGACTTCACAGACCGGTCACTAACATGAGGCCAGTTTCCACCCGGGGAAGAGAAACCCCAAGGCAGCGTGACCTTGCTAGGCGGTGATCAGGCTTTTTGTTTGTTATAGCAGCTGGCAGTATAAGCAACACCACCTAAGATGAGGAGATCTGAAGTTTTAGTTATCACTGTGACATTTAATTATGCTGTCACCCCGCCCAATTAGTCTGAGTGCCTCAGTATACGAGATTACTCCTGCTAAAGACCTCGCTATACACACACGAGCAGCGACTCGAGTCTGACTGCATTACAGCTGAGGCATTCACAGTTCTAAGCCATCATAGGTTGAATGCTGCTACAGTCGGGTGCCTGCAGATGCACCTTCTACCCACTACTTTGTATTCATGAATCGGTATAAACCCAAAGCCACTTAAGTTCCTAAGGCAGGACCTTTTAAAGCCAGCCCAGCTCCACGCTAAAGATGAATACCCAAATCTGTATATGGTAGTTTCCAGCCATACTTACAGGACACATCAGAGATACCCGCAGACTGGTCGTGGCAATCTCACTATCAGGATCTGCAGTTAGTTTTTCTTTAACTATTAAAATAAATTAAGAAGTTATACACAGACATAGGTATTTAAAATACTAATCTTGATTCACTATGTACTTTCTTTCCAGCTATCCAAAAAAATTAAGCGTCTAGAAAACTAGTTCCCAGCAATATCAACCTATAGTTTCAGTATTTAGAAGCGACTGGCAAACACTGGGCACCACGAGGTTGCTGGGTGCGTGGCAGATGCGCTAACAGCCACAATGGTCAGCAGGGCAAACTCAACCTGATGTGCAAAGGGATGGATAAAATCATCATCAGCAAGCGAGGTACAGAGACAAGACAATCAGCATTGCATGCAAGTGAAGAGAACCCATACTCAGGGCATCTACTGCACCTCACAGCCCACCACAGTAAGTGGTGCTCATGGAATTCCTGTAAGAACATTCCAGGCAGGACTCTAGGTGTGCCTCCCTACCAGCTCGGGGACCCTCACTGAAAATGCACGTGATTCCTCAGCAACAGCACCTTTGATACCTTGGGCGCAGACTTTCTTTTCAAAAATGCTGCAAATTCCTCATGTATTACCAGTTTTGTTTTAAAGAGCCACCAACCACCCTCCAAAAGTGCAGACAGGCAAATTAATTGGACTTACTTAGTGCTCTGGAATGATCGGGGTTTCGGATACCTTTCATTTTTAACCTCTGCAAAAGCATAGCTGAAGTGAGCTGACGAACGAGATACACAGACATGGAGTAATTCTACAAAAAGAGTGATTAAAGGTTAAATATCAATCTCACACAGTACTTCTACTATGACAACAGATTACTATTTACACTAGTTGTAGTGTACAGTAAAAACAAAAACATGCAGATGTTTTGCTTTAATACTTATGAAAATCATTGACAGACAACTTCGTTACTGTGAAAGAATACAATATCTGTCCAGAGTTCTCCTGCCAATCAAGTCCAATTATTTTACTCCAGCCGCGACTTAACCAAGAAGAGTCACTCCACAACCGAGAGACAATCTGGGCTCTTTCCTTGGAAAGATGATTTAGACTGGCAATACACCTTCTCATACATACAGCCTTTCATATCTTCTCCCATCTGTCTCCTAAATCCTTCCCTTCCTTCGGTGTCAGCCCGTTAGCGGGGAGCTCAAAGACAAATCACGTGACAGAAGAGGAGATGAATGCTCTTACAGGTACAAACACAGCACCTTCAAATGGCACACAGCTGCACCAGTTTCTTTGTACCTTTACCTCACTCTGCGCTTTTAAGCCAAGCCTCATTACACCACATCCACTCCTCTGAGGCTGGCCAGGTTCCCTAGCATTTACTACTCTTCCCTAATTCACACCACTTGCCAGCTTCTTTTGTTCAGCATTCACTCTCTTCAAGGTCAATGAAGAGAAAATCCTGCAAGTCCCACTACTGCAGAATAATAATGGTTCATTTGTATAACAAATACAACCCGACAGCTCTTATTCGAACCCCCTGCCAGCCACCTTCTTATGGCTCCTATCCTGCCTGTACTGCACTACTGTACAAGAATTTTAAACAAGAACACCTACTGCCCTGCTCCTCTTTTACCACCTGTAGGAAAACAAGCTCTCGTCTAGAGAAGCAGTTATTGAAATGCTTGGGAAACCACCAAAAAAAAATTTTATTTTTTTCCCCCTTAAAGAATGACCATACATCGCACTGTTTATTGCCTAAAGAAAGAATTCTATAGGCTCAAGTCTGACCACCTCTGTGGGCTTAATGCCTGCTTTGCTCAGAAGCCCCCCACTATCAGTCAAGTACACGCCAATAAGCCCTTACCACACGAGCCCACTGACACCCCACGCTGTCCCCAAGGCTCTCATTTAGAGGGTGGGTAGCAACGGCCGCTGTGCAAGCTCCGATACTTGGAGCAGAGCACCCCTGTTAAACCAAGCACGGCTTAGATCTTTCCCTCCACCTCTGTTTTAGAGGAAAAAAAAAACCACAAACAAAAAGCAGGCACACTTTGCTGTCAGCACTGCCCTTCATTTATTTTCTGAATATTAACTTTTTCTCCATTTCTTAAATATTAATTAGTGATAAAAGCTTATAGTGGAGTCTCACTTCGAAACACGTGGTGTCTGGTCTACAGATTTTGACTTGGAAGAAAAAAGTAAGAGCTAAGCCACTTTGATAACTGAATCCAGAAGGATTTACACAACTAGTCACAGAGGAATAAGTAGTTCTTGACTTACCAACAGCTGAAAGGGCTGCTACAACAGCTATTTAAACCTAGGAAGAGTTCAGAAACTCCCCACACCCTCCCCTTCTTTCCTTAGTAAACCCACTGGGGGATTTCTAAATGGCTTCGCAGCCATTTTAAAAGCTAATTCCTTTTCAATTAAAATTAACGACTACATGCACTAGAAAGCAACAGGTATCACATTTCAGTCACCACCCCCTTTATCTCCTGCCTCCTGAAGCCTAGCATGCTTTTCCCCCACGGCAGCTTTCCATGAAGTTTAGAATTGCTTTATGAAGTGGCTTCAACTTTCTCCACGCACAACCTCCTCCCCAGCTCTCCATCCTTCCCCACACTGAGTCACTTCTCCCTCAAGTCACCCAAACTTCCAAAACAGTCTTCACTTGTAAAAAAAAAAATGTGCTGCTCGGATACCCTGCGTTACAAACACACACAGAGCACATGTATGGTCCAACCAAGCATGGTTGAGATCCATCAAGCCCATAAACAGCTGACACCAGCAGCCTGACACCTCCCCAGTAAAACCTTCCCAGCAACCTGCCGTCCAAGAGCTTTCCGAGCTGGAAATTCCACCCCTGTTTTGGTTTATTTGCAAGTAAATTTTAAATGAACTTATAGAGAGGCCATTTTCATGTAAAAAGGAGAATCTCAAAAGAACAGAGATGGAAATATCCATTAACCGCTTCTTCCTACGAAGTAAAAGTTGCTTTTGGAAAACTACTTAGTATTACTCGGTTAGAAAATACAAAAACTTCAAAAGCAAATGCATGTTTCTACCCCCATGACCTTGGCACATCTGGTCAGTTTAAAAAGCTTTCTCCAATAGACAGGTACAACAGACACTGAGAAACATGCCTTAGAATACAGAGCTACATAATGTCATTTTTCACACTATTTATACCACAAAAAGATTTAGGTATTTTTGACACACATTTCAGGCAACCCCTAAGGGCAGGCTTTCTCATGTGAATTCTATAAGGAAGTCTTTGCCATCCATAGGCAAATCTTATACACATTACTGTAAACTACCACACTTCTACAGCAAACTTTGTTTCCTGGCACGGGTAAGGTCAGCCACCTAACACTAAACACTTGCTGGCGTATGCCTTGCCAGCAACATCAGGCAGCAGGGTAGAAGGAATGCTAGATCAGGCTATTACTACAGGTTATTATTATCAGGTTATTATTACAACTTTCCACGTCCTACAGAACGTACAGTTTTTACCTTTCCAATTTCAGAAGCCCAGGAAATGGAAATCTGGTTTGGCACTGCTGACGACAACCTAACTAGAGATGTTATATTCAAGGGGCGCCCAGGTCGCTTCTGTTCGATTCCATTTTTTGGCGGTGGAGCGTATCCCTACGGGAAGAAAGGACAAGGAAAGCGTTACTAGCTCTCCCTGCTGTGCTCTGAAACCTGCTGAAACAGACTTGTTAGTTTTAAACAGATCTATGGGAAGCAGGTAAACCTAGAGGCTCTCTAGGCTGGAGGCTAAGCTCTACGCTTACTCTGAGAAATATCGCTCTGACAGTCTGATACCCTAACTCGGCCACAATTTTAAAGTGTTTTTAGGTTTTAAAGTGGTTTTACAGAAGTGCTTAAAAGGTGGAAGAGAACACAGTTTTGGTCCAGGTTAAGTTCACTGGAAGAGTAAAAAGCAACACTGATGCTTTGTCCTTTTTTTCCCCCCACTCCACTGAAAGAGAGCAGAACATTGCAAGGACACAGCCTTAGTGACAGACACAGCAAGTCATGAAGAGTTAATTCAGTGTTTCACACCCAGAAAACACTTGATTCTATTTAAGAAACAATAAAGTCTTGTTCCAAGAGCTCCACATCTCCTCGATGTCTGCTTTGCCTCATATCAAGCACACCTAGCGTCTGTCACTACGAAAGCGAGCCAGCCTGTAACAGAATCCCCGAGAAGCTCCACTTTGAGCTCACACAGGCAGCCTGCAGTCCACTCATCTCAAAAACAACTCATCCTGCAGCAGAAAGATGCCAATAAAAAATGTCAGCTCTTTGTCTTGCACAGAACAGACTGCCAGATTTCGTTTCGTTTAAAGACAGCGTTGTTCTACAGAAGAAACTCTCCCAGAAAGGACAAGCTGGGGGGGGGGGGTGGAACCACACGAAAACCAAAAAAAACAAACCCCACACATGTATTTTTTTTACCCAGAGGAACACACACATTCACAGCCTAGTGCTTGGAAAAAGAGTTACTTTGAAAGACTCTAAGTCTGAAAATAAAAACCAGAAATAAGCAGCCTCTTCCATTCACCAGCCAAGTATGCCACAGGATAATCGCTGCCTTTAATCCAAGGAGGACTCGATAGCCATCATGTTGTTTCCTAGGTTTCCAAAGCAGCCCTATTACTACTAGGCCATGCATTTCACCTGACAACCAAGCCCTGGCTGTGCCTCACCACTGCCCTTCATTAATTTCAGACGGGGCTCTCAGTTGCCGTGACAAAACAGGGACTCAGAGCTTCCACAGGCAGGTCTGCCCGGCCAGCGCGGCAGACCGCAGCGGCTGCAGAGCTCTCTCCAAGATGGTTCTCACCCCAGATGAGTGACCCAGGAGCTATCAGGAACCTTGCCACGTGCACTTCATCGCAGAACGTAAGAGGCAGCAGATGTATGGGGACTGCTGACAACTTCCTATTTAAAAGAATGAATGATTTGCCATTTCTTTAATCAGACATAACAGCTGCAGCCATTTATGGAGTATAGATCCCAATGGCTTTGTTGTAATAGGCCTTTCTCTACTATGGTGACTTTATAATGAGCTTATGTGGACGAACACACCATCCCTGCAACATTTAGGAGAGTATTTCCACACATACTGTACCATCTCAATGACCCTGCTGGTCTCCAACCTAAAACGAAGCTGCCTTCCTTTCAAGAGAGCAAGGATGCAAGTTCTCTCTTATTTTGCAACTTTTCTTTTTGAGAGACAACTCTGCAGCATATGTGCTTTATTTCAGTCAAGCTTTTGATGTTTTTTTCCACAGAGCAATGACCTTGAGATCAGATTCAGTCTTGTACTCCTAGAAGACTTTAAAACCTTCCCTTCCTAGCCTCCCAGGACTTAAAGAGCACTCCGCCTGCCTATCACAACCAGCACAGTCTAGCACTGTTTAGTTAGGCTGCTAATTCCAGCAGCTAGCAAGTCCCCACATGATTTGGGTCTTGAAGTCTTCCACACTTCTTGCAAGAACCATCCATATTAGACAAAGCAGGTGGAATCTGCTATAGCCAGAAAAAAAAAAGATCCATCACAGAAAGCATGACTGCTCTTCCATCTGGCTAATTCCAACCTGCCCCAACATACTTGATTCTGGATTCCGAAAGAGACCAGCAGCAGTCTATGGAGGTCCCCCGAGAAGAAAAGCGAATTACCTTTCTGACTTTTGCGTTTTATCTTGCCTATAGGAGAAGCCAACAGGAGAACCACCTGCTGTAGTGCATTATGCATAAAATCCTTGTTACTTGCCAAGACACCAGCATGCAAGGCTCTACACCTACTCCTTTTAAGTCACAACCAATACTGTAAGAGTAGGACACAGATAGTTGTAGGAATACAAGAAAACACCATGTTAACATGAGTTGGCGCAACCTGAAGCAGTACTGGCACTCCTGCAGCATTTCTGTGGAGTTTCTGGTAAGGATCGCAGCCAAGGAGATGACCAAGAATAATTTACAGACATCTGCAGAGGCATGAACTGCTGTACCAGGGAAAGACAGAACAGTACTCACTTAAGAACTGTACAAGTCGGCAACAGAGGCTGGCATCCCTCATTAACTACTTAACACCAATGTTACTGAGTTGGACAACAACTGTCTTTGAGGCAAAGAAGTTATCTTATGTTTCCTGCAACAGAAAGGAACGACCAGAGGGATGCAGACAGTGACCAAATCACAAAAAAAATGTAGGAGCACTCAGATTGAGACTGTATTTGCCATTCAGATCATACTGAAGGAGGAAAGGAAAGGGCCAAGACAATAGTCGCCAGGGGTCTGGAACACAAGTCTTACAAGGAGCAGCTGGGGGAGCTGGGGGTGTTCAACCTGGAGCAGAGAAGGCTGAGGGGAGCCCTCATGGCTCCCTACAACTGCCTGAGAGGAGGGGGGAGCCGGGGGGGGTCGGGCTCTGCTCCCAGGGAAGGGGCGATGGGACGAGGGGAAACGGCCTCAAGTTGTGCCAGGGCAGGGTGAGGTTGGGCCTGGGGAACAATTCCTTCCCCAAAGGGCTGGAAGGGGCTGCCCAGGGAAGGGGTCGAGTCCCCACCCCTGGGGGGATTTAACAGCCAGGCAGAGGAGGTGCTGAGGGCCAGGGTTTAGTGGCGGGATGGCAGGGTTAGGCTACCATTTGCCTTGATGATCTTAAAGGTCTTTTCCAACCTAAATGATTCTATGATTCTATTCACTTTCTCACCTAAAGTTTCTGCTGAACAGACTAAAGAATAATCTTACAATGTGCAGGAAGAACCTATGGGATTTAGATCTAAAGCAAAGCAATAATCCAAAATTACAAACAAGTTTTGCTACGACTGTGACATATGCTACACAGAAGATGGATAGCGTAACACAGCATAGCAGGGTGTACACCGTATTAGCAAGGCTGAGAACCAGCAGACACTGATGGCCACAGGATAACATCAGACCCAATTCTTTCTGGTGGGCGGCTTAAAGAAAGGAAGACAACTGCAGAAGAAAGGATGAAATCCTAAGGTTTGTCACAAAGAAAATAACTGGCAGTTGCAGAAAATGCTGACCAGAAAATCCTCTTACCGAAGACAGCTAGAAGAGCGGTGATACAGTGGTTAAAGAATTAGGGGGAAGAGAAGCTAGAGAGTCTCATTTAAGCCAAGTAGAAGCCAAAAAAGCAGTCGTGGTTGCACATGGCAGGAGGAAGGGTACAGGACATCAAGAAGCTGACAAATATTCTGAAAAAGATGTTTCACACTTCCTCTCTCCACACAGCATTTTTCCAAAGCCACTGCTGGAAAAAATCCCAACCCTCTGTACCACTACTTTTTCCATGTTCTAAAGCTTCCAGAACCATTTCAGAATGGGTTGCAAAGAGTTCATCTCTGTTCTACTGTACAGATACCCATCCTAGAGATTTTTCAAGAATAATTAGAGGGCTTTTCCCTTTTCATATATATTCAAGCCTTGAGGTGACCCTACCTGCATACTAACTTCTGCAACATCAGACACCAGCAACGCATGTGACTGCCAACACTGTTCTGTTCCAGTATCTGCAAATGCTAGGAACCCTAAAATGTGTCTGTTCTTCATCCCCACAACGAATTCTGCTCTAAGCAGACAGATGCAGAGCAGCATAGACTTGTACCCAAGAAGGTGATACCATTCCCTCGTAACAAGAAGGAACTCAAGCCAACCACAAATACAGATAGCCCAAACAGCAATGGCTACTACCAGTCAAGTAGTAGTCAAGGGATAACATATTTAAGAAGAGGGGAAAAAAGAAAACACCTGGGCATTTGCAGCTGAAGACAGAAGTGAGAGGAGCAGCCCTGCAGCCCCCCAGGCCAGTGCATCAGGAGGGCAGGAGGAGCTCCAGGTGCTGGGGCAGAGATTCCCCCGCAGCCCCTGGGGCAGCCCATGGTGGGGCAGGCTGTGCCCCTGCAGCCCAGGGACCCCACGGGGGAGCAGATCCCCACCTGCAGCCCGGGGAGGACCCCACGCCAGAGCAGGGGGTGCCCGAAGGAGGCTGTGACCTGATGGGAAGCCCACGCTGAAGCAGGCTCCTGGCAGGGGCTGTGGCCCCATGGGGAGAGGAGCCCAGGCTGGGGCAGGTTTGCTGGCCGGGCTGGTGACCCCATGGGGACCCACGCTGAAGCCGTCTGCTCCTGAGGGACTGCACCCCATGGGAGGGAGGGACCCACGCTGGGGCAGAGCGTGGGGGACTGTCTGCTGTGGGAGGGACCCCAACGTGAGGAGTCCTCCCCTGAGAAGGAAGGAGCATCAGGGACAGCGTGTGATGAACTGACCCCAACCCCCATTCCACATCTCCTGCTGGTGAGGATGAGGGAGAGAAATCAGGAGTGAAGTTGAGCCCGGGAAGAAGGGAGGGGAGGGGGTAAAGTGTTTTAAGATTTAGTTTTTATTTCTCATTATCCTACTCTAATCTGATTGGTAATAATTAAATTGGATTTCCCCAAGTCAAGTTTGGTTTGCCCATGACGGTAACTGGCGAGTGATCACCCTGTTCTTATCTTGACCAACAAGCCTTTCGTTATATTTTCTCTCCCCTGTCCAGCTGAGGAGGGTGAGCGAGACAGTGGCTTGGCAGGCAGCTGGCATCCAGCCAGGGTCAACCCACCACACATTTTGTTGTTAACTGCAACAGAGGAGGTTTGCTATCAGTGGCTAACACACAATTAATCCATGCAGTGGCTGTAACATGATTAATAGTACTAATGGCTCCCACACAGCAAAGGTACAAACTATATGCCTAACATTAATAACTAGGAGAAATTTGAGTGGTAACAATAACCAACTTGATTGTTTTAGCAAGCTGACATTGCAGAACACACATACACCCCCCACAAGTCACAAAGAAGCCACAAATACATACAAACAAGCTTACCGGCAACGGGAACAGCTTCCCATTTACTTTAATACACAAACTATTAGGGTAATTATCTTCTTGAGGGCAGCTTGTCTCTGCTAGGCATAACCTATATCCCCAAAAAGAGAAAAGTGTCATTTTCAAGTCAGTGTCACCACATTCATACATCCCCACCAACATCTAAGCTTATGTTACATGAGCCAATTAAGAAGTTATAAGAGAAAACTATGAAAAAGGTACCTTAGCTGAACTTGGACTGTGTAATCTCTCCTGCCCCCTGGCAAGAAGTCCCTGGGACAAAGAGAAAGAAAAAGAGAAGTACCCATTTAGACAGAAGATCTCATATTCCAGTCATATACAGAAAGAACTGGCACACTTGCCCCAACGTCACTACACTTCGCTCTTATTTTTCTTTTACAAACAAATCTTATCAGCAACACCTCTGTCTAGCTACTGCAAGTTAAGCAGGACTTTAGGATCAGCATCCTCTGTCAAGTGTTCATAGTAACAACAAAATATGATGTTGGCAGAAAGGAGAAAATCCTATCAATTCTCTTGGCTTCCACCACAGGTCTTGCAACAACATGAACCCTGGGACAAAAGATAAAAGTAGCCTTCCATTCCTGCAGCCAGGAAACATGCAGGGAAGCAAAGCTTACCACCTCTCTAAATAGTCGCAATTATTTGGAACCAAGTAATTGTTAACTCTTTAGTAGCGTAGGATTTACCCCAACTGCACATAAGCTCAGAATAACTTCAGTGAGGATTATCACCCTGCATCTGCAAGCTTATACAATGCATAAAATGAATCAAACCCCACACACTTTCTCCTGAAATTTTGCAAAGTTTACCTATGCTATATGCCACACTCTTACTTCTTACCTGGAAATACAGATTTCTCTGACCTGCTGAGGTGTTAAAGCAAAGATAAAAAACTTCTCTTGGAACCTCTGAATACTGCTCTGTACTAGAGAAAAAAAAAAAAAGAGACACACAAAGGAGGTTTAATCATGGTGATTAAAGTCATTGATTAAAATAGTGTCTGAAATTTAGTTTTTTCCTGCAACAAAGCGTAAGTCAATCAAATTGTGGTTGAACTGCACGTAACTGTCAACAGGAAAGCAACAGAACAAATCTTTCATTCAAGTATATTCAGATAGCTTAATATCACATTACACTTCAGTACTAAAGCAGCTTGGCAAGCTGTGTTGTAATCCTTTCTCCCAAGGGAAAAAGGTTCAGACAAACACACAACAAAATATAACACTGGATACCTGACAAACAGAGCACCACAGAGATGTTTACAACTACTTTCACATACTACAAGAAGAGAACATGCCCCCAGATGTTAAGGGACAGCTGGAAAATTACTCAATTCAGAAACAGCCGAAGGTAACCAAGGTTTGAGGAGGAAGAGAGGGAGCACAACCCATAATGCCAGAGAAGCCAGCTAGACTTCACGTCCGGGAATTACCCCTCAGTAGCATTTGGCAAAAAAGTAAATACAACTTGCACTTCAGAATCCTACTTGTCTCTCAGTGATGGGAAGTAGTAATATTTTAGTATTAAGCATTCATAGTATGTACATGTTACTTTTCTTTGTTTCGACTTGAAAAGTTAGAAATCTTGACCTGCAATAAAGGTAGATTGGACTTGTCCAACAGTTTAAAGCAACCAGCAAGGAGGACAAATGCAAAAATAGTACAACTCTTGTATGCTGTGACATTTAGAGTTTATCATCTCTATGCCCAGAAAACACACACAAGAAAGGATACAAACACAAAATAGAACACAGGTGGAGCAAACACACGCCAAGTTCCTCCAACAATTCAAAACACCTACATTGTGCATGAATGTGCACGCATACCCCCCACAGACAACATTTTATATTTTAAAATAAAACTTGAGCATGTGTAAAAAAAAAAGAGATCATGGAAATATTTTGCTATTGAATTGAGTTCATACCCCTCTGACATCAGAAGGGCCCATTATTTGCATATCAAGCCATTCCTCACATCTCATTTCCCCACTCTTCCTCACACAGATCTGAGTTGTAGCTCTGGCTGCTGCCACCTTCAGGTACTGTGCTCTGGAAAGAGCTTGAAGGCAAGTACTCAGTTAAATTAATCTTGACCCCCCTTGCCCATGTCCCAAATGTTACAGGATTAGATCACAGAATCCCAGAATGGCAGGGGTTGGAAGGGACCTCAGAGAATCATCTAGTCCAACCCCCCTGCTAAAGCAAGGTCACCCAGAGCAGGTTGCACAGGACTTCATCCAGGCGGGCTTTGAATATCTCCAAAGAAGGAGACTCCACAACCCCCCTGGGCAGCCTGGTCCAGTGCTCTGTCACCCTCAAAGTCAAGAAGTTCTTCCTCATATTCAACTGAAACCTCTTCTGCTTCAGTTTGTGCCCATTGCCCCTTGTCCTGGCACTGGACACCACTGAGAAGAGTCTGGCTCCATCCTCGTGACTTCCACCCTTCAGATATTTGTATGTGTTAATGAGGTCCCCTCTCAGTCTTCTCTTCTCCAGGCTAAACAAGCCCAGCTCCCTCAGCCTTTCCTCGTAGGGGAGATGCTCCAGACCCTTTATCATCCTAGTTGCTCTCCTCTGAACTCTCTCTAGCAGTTCCTCATCTTTCTTGAACTGGGGAGCCCAGAACTGGACACGGTGCTCCAGGTGGGGTCTTACCAGGGCAGAGTAGAGGGGGAGGAGAACCTCCCTCGACCTGCTGGCCACACTCCTCCTAATACACCCCAGGATACCATTGGCCTTCTTGGCAACAAGGGCACACTGCTGGCTCACGGTCACCTTGTCATGCACCAGGTCTCCCAGGTCCCTCTGGGCAGAGCTGCTTCCCAGCAGGTCAGCCCCCAGCCTGTACTGGTGCATGGGGTTCAACCTCCCCAGGTGCAGCACTCAACACTTGCCCTTGTTGAACTTCATCAGGTTCCTCTCCGCCCAACTCTCCAGCCTGTCCAGGTCCCGCTGAATGGCAGCACAGCCTTCTGCTGTGTCAGCCACTCCTCCCAGTTTTGTGTCATCAGCAAACTTGCCGAGGGTTTACGCTGTCCCCTCATCCAGGTCACTGATGAGTAAGTTGAACAAGACTGGGCCAAGTACCGAGCCCTGGGGAACTCCACTAGCTACCGGCCTCCAGCTGGACTCTGCCCTGCCGATCAGAACCCTCTGAGCCCTGTCCTTCAGCCAGTTCCCAATCCACCTCACTGTCCACTCATCCAACCCACACCTCCTGAGCTTCCCTATGAGGATGTTATAGGAGACAGTGTCAAAAGCCTTGCTGAAGTTAACATAGACAACATCCGCTGCTCTCCCCTCATCTACCCAGCTGGTCATGCCATCATAGAAGGCTATCAGATTGGTAAAATAATCCTCACTCCTATGAAAACCGGGCAATATGCAACAAAGAGCCTACAGTCTTCAACAGAAAGAGAAATTCACATACAGCTCTAACTATAACATGGTGACACCCCTATGGAAGCATTCTCCTTTTGGGAAAAAAGGATCAATTGCAAAGTTGAGGAAAACAGCTGTTACGGAAATTTCTAGCATACCACTGCCACCTCTAGATATCATAGACCATAAAACAAAAAGTAACTGCATAGCAGAAGTATAATGTGGAGCACACACTGCATTATATGGGTGCGAGCGACTATGTGGTAGGCAACCATTCTAGTTAACTATGAGCCAACAGCTGTCTTGTAACACAGAATCTTTTGGGAAGCTAGTTAAGATACTCAGCTACTGCACACAGTGAACATAAGCTGCTTTAGGTACTGAAGGATGACCAATCAACTGCATATGCCTCACTGAGGTACAAGTCACAGCCTCAAAGACTCTATTATCAGTTAAGAAACTAAAATCTTTAAGAGGATGCAAACAGCTTGCAAAACGCTGAAGTGTTTCTAAACAATATTATTAAATAGTTATGGAACATTTTTTACCATGTAATGTGAGACAGGGCGACTTTCAAGACAGAAAATGTTTTAGCAAATAAATACGTTTAAGAGCGAGGCATTTGAGGACGAAGCTAAACTGAGATTTCCAGCTATTTGGAAGACAAAGATGCGCTCTAAGTTTTAAAGTCGAGCATGGCAACAACTAGTAGGCTGAGAAAACCATCACTAAATCAGTATAACCCTGAACATTTGTTGCACAAAGTATCCACATACAGATGCAACCTACAGAATTGCTGCCGTGAGATAAAGGCAAGCTAACAAACCAGTGCACTTGTTCTCCTCATATTGTTGGAACTTACTAATTACTGGCCCCAATTCCTGTTTTCTTCAGGTCCAAATCCTTCAGCCAGAAGTGGAGGTTCAGACTAGATATTAGGAAACATTTCTTTACTGAGGGGGTGGTCAGACACCAGAACAGGCTTCCTAGAGATGTGGTCAATGTCCCAAGCCTGTCAGTTTGAACAATGCCCTTAACTATTACTCTTTAACTTTTGGTCAGCTCCAAAGTAGTCAGGTGGTTAGATGATCTCCGTAGATACCTTCCAAGTGAACTGTTCCACTCTATTATTTAATATTCAAAAGACAAAGATCTTTAATCATACAACGTTTACAGAAGACAACACTATTTTCTGAAGTGTGGCTTGGCACTTTTGGGGACAAGTGGTGGAGAGGGCAAGAGTAGAAATGAGAAGGGAAGGGAGTTTCCACTTTTCCCCAGCTGCAAACAGCCATTTAAGTCTGGACTTAGTACTGTCACAAGCAACACCTACTTCATGAATTAAGCAACCTGCAGGGCTATTAAACACTTACCTAGACTTGTAGGTTTTATGAGCACATCAAGCACATCGTAAAAAGGTAGGCTTTTCAGTTGAACATCAGGATGAACGGGTGGAATCGGAGGGGATGGCTGCTGCATCTCAAAATGGGGCTTAGTGTCTTGGAGGAGCACAGAACTGACAGGCGAGGAAGGAGACTGAGGCGTGACCGAAGTAGAAGGGAGCGGGTGAATGCCAGCAACAGCCAGGTCAGGCTCGACAGGAGAGGAACTACTGTCCAAATTGAAAACTGCAGGTTTTATAGCCGATAAGTCTGAAAGTCCTTCAATCGTCCTTGGGTACCGACGCCTATAGAGTTCTCTGATTTTTATCTGAACTGCTGGGCTGCAGCCGCTCTTCAGTAAGTGCAGTGCCCTCATCAGGAGGTCATGTTTCCGTCCACTTTTATTACGTCCAGCAAACCCCAACAACACTTGTAGTTCAGAAACACGAAAACTTGATACCATATTCTAGAAAGAAAAAGAGATAAGCACAGGTGAACCAACAGTACCCTATTCAGGCCTTTTTCAGGAGCACTTCCATCATTCTAGTTTCACACTTGTCATCTTAATTACTACCCATACCTGATACAAGAGTATAATTAGTTTAAAGCAAAGAAACAAAGTGTCCAGGATTGAGTGTGGTTGTGTTACTGATTTCAAAGACTTCTGTTTCCACAGTCAAACAATAGCAACAACAACAAAATCTTAATGCAACCCATACAGTGCTATCTTAAGTTCACAGGCAGAAGCATAAGCTCTAACACAAAATATCTGCCTCCCTTCATGAAACAAACAAGTATCAGATGGATCAGTATTACCACCTGTCTTCTAACACATTTTACAAAATAAAATAAGCAACTGTTTAAGTTCAGCATAGCTTATTCTGAAACATCCTTTATTTTCGGCAGCATGTTAAATGCACGCCTGAACAGAGACAGGCACCTCAGGTTTCACTCTTGAAAGGATGGCACAGCAAGGTGGACACTTTTTGAAAAGCTACATTATATCATACTAACAAACTGTTTCATCAACATATTTGGTTCTTCCAGAACGTCACAGAAAACTTCCTGTACTTTTTGTATCACATTCTGGTATCATGGGAAACAAAGGCCTCTTCAAAGGAAATAATACTACTAACTTGGTTATCAGAGTTAGTTGTGGAAGACTTTGAGGATCAAACTATAAAGTTCATAAACAGGAAGATTCTAATTTTTTAAAAAAACTCCAAGAAATAAAGAAGCCCACTATGCAAGAGGAAGCGACCTCCTCCGCCCATTACTACAAATGAGTAAGTTGGCATGGGTGCCTCATCTCACATTTTTTGAGAGCAAGCTCTCTTTTCAGAGGGATATGAAATTGTCCAGAATTCTTCTAAGCAATTACCTTCCTACTTCTGTGGGACTCTTCCACCGTAACAAGTAGATTAAGTTTTAAAGATGAAAGAACACCTGACTGCAATCTGTACTACTATACAGTCGAACCAACTCCAGACTCGAGGACTGGGAGGCCCTAACAGAAGGTATGAAGTAGCAGACATCTGGGATCATAAGATATTTTTAAAAATAGTTGAAAAATGCATTGTTGACTTTTAAACAGTAGTTCAATACACAACATTTAATGCTTCAGGCTTTGATTTCAGAAGGGATACAACTCAATGTTTTGGCTTTACCTTCCCTAATTCTTACTATAAAGTTATCGAGTTTACACCCATGTATTCTAACACAAATCTGATCTCAGCTGAAGTTTTAACACAACTATGCTACAAGCATGCATTCAGCCACCAGAAAAAGGTCTGAACCCCCCTGTGCCCCTAGATGCTTGCTCCCTATTCTCTCCCTAATGTTGATAAAATTGTTTTTACAGTAAGACAGATCAGGGAATTGAGCCAGATGAAAACTGAACTTGTGCCATTGCAAGCCAGCAGGAACAAGCAGCCAGGACCTGCCTTTTCAAGGGCCACATTATTCGTGCATATCAAAACAACCATCTAAAATACTATGTGTGGTTGGTTGACCCTGGCTGGACACAGGTGCCCACCAAGCCACTCTATCACTCCCCTCCTCAGCTGGGCAGGAGAGAGAAAACATAATGAAAGGCTCATGGGTTGAGAAAAGGGCAGGGTGAGATGACTCGCCAGTTACTGTCATCGGCAACACAGACTCAACTTGGGGAAACTAGTTTAATTTATTACCAGTCAAATCAGAGCAGGAGGGAATAAAAAAACCTGAATCTCAAAACACCTTCCCACCACCACCCCCTTCTTCTCAGGCTCACCTTCACTCCCAAAATTGGGAAAATTCTTCACCTTCTGCCCCCTAGCGGCACAGGGAGACACAGAATGGGGGTTGGGGTCAGTTCATCACACGCTGTCTCTGCCACTCCTTCCTCCTCCACAGGGCAGGACTCCTCACACTCCTCCCTGCCCCAGCCTGGGGTCCCCCCACGGCAGACAGTCCCCCCCACACTGCCCCAGCGTGGGTCCCTCCCTCCCATGGGGTGCAGTCCCTCAGGAGCAGACAGCTCCAGCATGGGTCCCCATGGGGTCACCAACCTGGCCAGCAAACCTGCCCCAACCTGGGCTCCTCTCCCCACGGGGCCACAGCCCCTGCCAGGACCCTGCTCCAGCGTGGGCTTCCCATCAGGTCACAGCCTCCTTCGGGCACCCCCTGCTCCGGCGTGGGGTCCTCCCCGGGCTGCAGGTGGGGATCTGCTCCCCCGTGGGGTCCCTGGGCTGCAGGGGCACAGCCTGCCCCACCATGGGCTGCCCCAGGGGCTGCGGGGGAATCTCTGCCCCAGCACCTGGAGATCCTCCTGCACTGGCCTGGGGGTCTGCAGGGCTGCTCCTCTCACACCCTCCCACTTCTCTCTGCCTACTGTTCCTCAGCAAGGATCTTTCCCTTCTTAAATACATTATCCCAGAGGCACTGCCACCATCGCTGATGGGCTTGGCCTTGGCCAGCAGTGGGTCCACCTTGGAGCTGGCGTTGGCTCTATTGGACATAAGGGAAGCTTCTGGCAGCTTCTCACAGAAGCCACCCCTGTAGCCCCCTGCTACCAAAACCTTGCCACACAAACCCAATACAATGGCAGTACTCTCATCTGGCGCACCCTTTACTCATCGTTAAGGGGACAAGGTTATCCCATTTCACATACTGAATTTCTACATTTCCAGACAGCCAGTTTGGGTTCAGTGATGCTTCTATCAAGTAGCTATCAGGGAGCTAACCTAGCAGTCTTCGGACTGGTATTCCCCCAACACCCCTTCTAAAAATGCACCACAGACAGAACTGCCAGTGAAAGCGGTGTCACACAAGGGTGTTGAGTGGCTCACCCTCACTTCTGAAGAAAGGACCGACAGCAGATGTCACCTTAATTTCACCCCAGGAACTTTCTCAACAGCAAAAATGATACAAGAAAAGAGATGGAGACAGAACTCCATCTCGTTTGCAAGCAAGGTTAGTTTCCACCTGGCATTCCCCTGCTACTTATCTTTAGTCTCACAGTCGAACAGGCTGAAGAAAATAAAGTGTTTCAGTATTCATAAAAACCAGCTCGAAGTACTGCAACAGCTTTATAGTCATACCATATAAAAGAGAAGTTTTGTTAGAAGATGATACTGATATTCAAGAACTTACTGAGAACTCCATGTTGCGTGCTTCCATAGATAGTTGCACAAGCTCGATAGCAACGTCAGCCCCTTTATTCCAGATGCAGGCAGTAAGCATGATTCTGGATTCCATAATCAGAATGCAAATGAATAAAATAGTCCTTTACATTGAGATTAAGGAAACAGCATGTACTGCAAAATACGGTCTATCACCCTGCCTGCTGCCCTCTGTACATTCCTGCAAGTTAATCAAGGTGAAATGTGCAGTCAATCACGCCTGGAAACAGCTAACATTTTATGCGGAAATTCCACAAACTGGCATTTTGTTACAAGATGGATTTCATTTTCTTAGAAGACACAGCCTGGCTTCAATAGTCAGCAAGATTTTGAATTGACTCCTGCATTAAAAATTCTTGGGAGTATAAAAAAATACACAGTTTTGTCCATCAATGCAAAAATCTTATATATGCTTTTGAAAGAAGCCTTGCAGAAGTGAGTTTTACTGGAAGTAATTGAACAGTGGCTTCTGCAACATTTTCCCCCTAAAGCTGATTCTACATTCCCTTTAAGGTAACAACAACCACATGCATGAAAAGGCAGCCAGTCTGATCTACACATTTTAGATTATTACTCCATTTACAGATATATCAAAGTGGACACTCGTTATAATCAACAAGGCTTTATGGAAGCATAACATATGCTTAGGAGCATTTATAACCATGGCACAAAACAGCTATTACTTGCAACAAACCCTACCAAGTTATTTTCTTTTGGGGTTCCAGCAGTACTGCAGAAGACTGCAGCCTAGCTATTAACATGCTTTTCACATCACTGAATTAAGATTAGACATTCAAGTTGTGTCATGTAAATGCCATCCATTTTCTCTTAAGAGAAGTTCTTTACAGCTGCACAGCCCAATAAAAAGCTTTTTTAAGACAGAAGACCAAAGCCATTTTATTTTTTATGCTTCTCCATGAACACAAAGATTAGTCTGACAGAACTTCAAGGAAGGAAAACTGGATAATTCAAGCACTTTTATATTCCAGAAACATTTTTTCCTCCGAAATTCATACTTGAAGGTCATAAGAAGTTTCACAGGGTTTTTTTGTTTCTTATTGTTAAACTATAGCAACCATGACTCATAAGCAGAAATACTGTTCTGAAGCATTATGCCGTAGGTGTATCTGGAACAGCATACATTTCACAGGGATGATGATGTTAAGGAGTCCAGGAAATGCTGACACACTGCTGAAATTAAGGGCAGGCATGTTTCAGAGCAAAGTGAGGGATCAAGCGTCTCTCAAACAAGAGGTACATGATTCTCCACACTCCCCCTGCCAAAGCTACCTGCAATTTTCACAGTCATTGTACCTGCATATATGAATGAAAGGTAACCAAGAATGCCTGTTAAATTCTTGATATGTGTCTACAATAAGCACCAATAACTGCAGCTTCTAGGGCAACCACAACCTCTCAAGTAGCGAGCCCTACACTTGAACCTGCAGAAGCCATCCAAATTGACTCTAAAGTTCTAGTCGGTCTCCGCATAAGAGCTCTGCTTCAGCCCCACTGGCTTCCAGACATTTTCTGAAGTGTCTGAAGGCTATATAGGGAAGGGACGCACCAAAGACCAACCCCAAAATACTCACTCCTGATTTTAAGCCCTTTTCGGGGCACTCAAAGCAGAGAAGTACCTTTGTGACATCTTTTGCAATAAATTTGCATACATGCTGATTTACGGCAGGCTAGAAATGTGTAATACTGGTAAGAAAAAGCAGCTCCTGTTTTGGGATGGTTGAAGGTCTCTATGCTGGCCCTAAATACAAATATAAATGTATTCTGGAAACTGATGTAACTATAGATAACAAACTGCAAGTCCTGGAAAAGAATGAAGATGTCACTAGTTAAACCTGTGTAAGTAGTACAGCACAGTTAAGAGCAGCTCTGAAGACCACAACAGTCGGTGCAAACAGCATGGCCATCAGGTCCTCAGCATTATGGTGATTTTAGTTTGGACTAACTAGCCTGGCTCCTAAATTAGGTATTAGTCATCCAAGTTGCACACACTTAATATAACAGTGAAAAACCAAAATCAAATCCTTAGTTCATTTCACATAAGACACTTAAAACAAAGCTTGATCCATTTCAATGCAGCCTTGTTGTTGTTTGGGTTTTTTTAAATACCACAAACTGTATTATCTCTTTCCTCTCCCCCAGCACAATCATTGTTAATTATTCTAGATACAACAAACTTTTAAGGTACCACAATAAGCCTCTCTGGTCTGAAAAAGTGACTATGCATCTAGGGAGAACAGGGGAATTACATACAGGTACAAGACAAAAATATAACGTAGGTTATTAATGTAGGTTATTAACAGTATTTTATCAGGGGTTATCTTATTTAACACACTTATTGTTAACTGCAACCTAAAGATCACTCCATTGCCAACAGAAATTTCTCAGTATCTATCCTGTCCATCATTTTAAGTTTATCCCTGATCAACATGCAGAATTTGATTTCTATATCAAACCCCCAGACTGGTCAGCATATACAATACAATGTTATTGACACAGCTAAAATAAAACAGAGTACAACAGAGTGTTTGGCAATGAGCTTGAAGAGGACAAATAGCTCTCAGTGTTTTCTTCTTGACTTAACAATTCAGCACTAAGCACTGCTTCACCTGGTAAACAAGCAAATGCTGTCCATTCCGACTGGAAAACCAAAGCAAGAGAAGTAGAAAGAAACGAAGTCTGGTATGAACAAGAGATCCAATACATACAAGATTGAGACTTCAATTTCTGTATTTTAATATGGTATCTGAACCATACAGCTCTTCACATTTAAATCGCCTGACTTCAATACTGGGTGTGCAAGAGCAAAAATTGGAAGTGGGACTTACTTTCAGCATTTATAAACCCTGATTTTCCACTAAATTTTGTGTAATCTCCCCTTCCACATAGGACTTACAAGCATACTTCCATCTTGTCTCACTAAAACATTTTGGTTCCCCCCCCACGCCCCCAATGGCCATGAAACCGATCACTAGCGTCACACAAATTAGTTTTGGCACAGGCATATTCATTTGGCTATAAAGAGCTTCCCCCCACCTCCAGCCCCATAAAGATGAAACTAACACATTACTTCAAAACCCAATTAATTACAAACTATGCGACTGAAGCCATTATCTTCCACCAAACTAAGGATCTGCAATATTTCAAGGATAGCGCGCACTGTGTATTATTCGTTTCCAAATTAGAGCCAGGGTGCCAGCAGAAACTTAGAGGACTCGAGAGATGTCATCTCTCTCTAATATATAACATATAAGCGATCCTCTTATCTGCAGTATTTTGCTGGGATGCAAACCGTAGCTCCAAGCCAAATCTCGGCAAGTTCAGAATTTGTTGGGAGCTGGAATCGTTTTCTCACAGATGGCTCTCAGAAGGAGCTGTAGTTCCCCACCCCTGGGCCAATTCTGTCCAAAAATGTGTTCACATGCCATCTCTGGCCTCCACACCAGACTGCTGACTTCTGTTCCACATCCGTCTATGCCTATGTAATCTCTTTGACATTCATCAGGCTGCTCGTGAGTGAGGATTATGGATGAAGGTAGGAACCATGTTTAAAAACGCATCTGTGAACAGCAGGTCAGGAAATTGTATCTCAAAATACAAGAAAGATACAGTTGTGCTCACCACATCTTCTCAGCAACTCCCTAATATTCCAGAAACTGGTAACCTACAGAATTCAATAAGCACTACTAATTAATTAAGGGTTAATCTGAAGGTCTGGAAGGGTAAGCCTTCTACTGGACATTTCCACCAATATCTTGAAAAGTAGCGGCTGCGGTGACAGCTTCCTCTGAATCCTTTAACAAAACCAAAAATTTCCAAAAGGCATGATGTAACAGCAAGTTCCTTTGAGCCTCTTTGTTTCCTTTCACTACAGCCTCTCAGTTATAACCGTTTGGTCACAGCTCCCCACAACTTTTACTATGAAGATCCAGAGAACAGCGGGAATGATATTAGCAAACAGTAAAATGATCCTTTGCCCCGAGAATAGGAAAATGCTGCTCCTGCATGTTTCCCTCAAAAAACAGGATTTAAGAGAGAACTCTGACCTCTTGTCTTTAGTCAGTCCTTAACGATTTACTAAAATAAATTCAACTCTCCAAATTGCCCTAGTGGCCTTTTATAAGGCAGGTAGAGATCACATACTACAGGAAATTGCAATCAACAAGACAGCAGCAAACAATACTGCCATAAAAACGTCCCATACATTAATCTATAAAGCAGCAGTTTAAGATCACTCCTAAAGGTCAATTTACAAAGTCTATTTGGGGGGTTGGGGTGTTTCTATTCTTCGGCCAAAAGCAGGAAGAATTGGTTGCCTGAAAGAAACTTAAACCTGCAAACCAAGTGCCTGGTATTCAAGCAGACACATCCAAATGTATCCTCCAAAAAAAAAAAAAAAAAAAAAAAAGCAGCAGTAAAGGCCTCAAATACATGAGGCAGTCTACCATATTCTCTTCCAAAAAATATCTATAGCCTTCCCAAAATGGACCATGAATTATTATCAGCTGGATGTTGAACATTTAAAGAAGCTCCAGGCTAACAGATTCATTTCACAGGTTCTCCAGTTTACAAAGAAGATGAATGGGAACATCAAAAGACATTTTTTCAGACTAGTATTTTTTTTTTTTTAACTACTGATACCTGTTCTTTTCAAGTGATAAAAGGGCAGTCCTGTAGTTGGCCTAAAACCCAGTTCCCTTTTCCCTCCATACTTTTGGCAAGCGACTGAGGTGCATGTATAATTTCAAAGGTATTTAGGTACCCAATTCCCAGAACAGTCTCTCAATACTTGTGCATATCTAGATAAGTGATTATAGCACTTTGGAAAATGCAGATCACAGCTCCAGCTCAAGCCTGGAGAACAGTTGCTACACTAAGAAGAGTTCTCTCTGCTACAAAATTTACTCTGGGGGTTTAGCCACCTACATAGCTTCACCCTTCGAGAGACCTTGGAAAGAGGGCTGAAAATGAGTGAGGACACTAAACAAGAAAACATGTAAACACAAACAAGTTTAAAAAAGAAAAAAAAAAAAGCTTGTTAGGTTTAAGAAGGGGTGGTTTATTTTTTCCCTAAGACTGACATAGAGCACTGCTGTCCTCTAAATTCAGCTCCTTCCATGAGATTTTTATAACCAAGCTCCCCAGCTACACTACAGCCACTTCAACGCAAGCAGTGTTAATGCTGGAAGAAGCCTTAGTGTAGGAAATTCTCTGGTGATTGCAGCATATTTCCCACTGTTGGTCAGACTACAGTCAGATCAGCCATCAGACCTTTCTCTACACGAAAGCCTAACTCACAGTGGTTCCTATTTAACTGGCTTTTATTCCTTCTGTAGGGAAGTCTAGGTCGGGGGGGGGGGGGTGTTCAGTGTGCATGTAGCATTCCCTCGGTGGCACTTCTGCAGGTGCGGATGCTGCAGAAGGACAACATTCTCCTTCCGAACAAAGATACTCACGGATTGTTCAAGAAACGCAAGGAAAACCAGAAACAATGTAGTCAGCTCTTTGTGTGCACACCTTAAAACATGAAAGGCCACCCGCCACCCCGAAAAGAATCTGTTACAGAAAGTCACAAATGTAATATAGAAAGGCATCCAGTCGCAGATAAAACAGGTCTGAAAAGAAATACCGGATTTCACGTTTCACAGGCGCCGTTTTCCCGCTTAGAAAGCGGTTAACGAATTCTCTAAAAAAATGCAATAGTTATTAGCTATTTTCCAAAATTCGGTACTTATTGGGCATTCTCCCTTCAGTTGGCGGTGAGGGCATCACGGCGCTGGGCCCTGCCGAGGGCGCGGAGCCCCGCCAGGCGCCATGCGAGCCTCCGGCACCGGGTTGGGGCCCGGCTTCTCGCCCGGCCGGGCCGCACGCAACAGCCGAAAAGGCTTCTAAAATGGGGGGTGGGGGGTTACGGGTAACGCCACACCCCAGCAACGCCACAGCCCGCACGGCGCGGAGGGAAGGCGGGCTGCCCGCGGCACTGACAGGCAGGGTTTTCCTCAGGCAGAGCCAGCCACGCCGCCGGCTCCCGCCGCCCAGGGACCGCGCTTCAGCGAGGCCGCCGCGCTTCCTCCCCGGGGAAGGCGCAGGCGGCCGCGGTGGTTTCCGGCCGGCCGTTACGGGTTGCCTCCTCAGCGAGAGGCGCTGACGGTCACCGCCCCCCCCGGCAAGCACTATGGGGTGCGGCGGGGGCTCCCCGTCCGAAATGGCCGGGGGTATTTGGGGGGGGGGGCGGGGTGGGGGGTGAGCGAGGGGCCCCCCGCCGCGGGAACTGGCGGGCGACATCTTGGCCCGCATCTCCCCCGCCGCCGCCTCCTCCTCCTCCTCCTCTCCCCCTCCTCACCCGCAGCTCCTCGAAATCCGCCATTTTCTACCCGCTGCCGCTGCTGCTGCTGCTGCCGCCGCCACCGCCGTCGCCGGGCCCCGCCGCCGCCGCCACCACCATCCTGCACCCTGTGCGCGCCCCCGGCACGTGACGGGGGAGGGCGGCTCCGGCGGCGGGGGTGGCTCCGCGCCGCCTCCCGGGGCCCGCGCCCGCCTCTGCGCCCAGCGGGGCGGCCCTGAGGGGAATTGTGAGGGGGGGGGGGGGGGGGGGTGGAAAAAAGCCTTTCCTTGCGCACACCCCCCGCGCCGGTAGCGGCCCGCCGTGCCCCTCAGGGGAACCCGGCCCCTCGCCGGCCCCAGCCCGCGGGGCGGTGGGGCAGAGGCCGCTCCTCAGGGCCAGCGGGGCTCCGGGGACGTTAGCGTGAGGAGAGAGCAACCGGCGGGACCGCCCCCCCCCCCCCCCGGGGGGCTGCCGCTTTCCCACGGCGCACACTCGGTTAAACGGCCTTATTACACCACCAGAAAGGAAAAAAAATAGCAAATAACGCGGCCTTGCGACTGAGGCGGATTGAATGGAAAGGCTAGATTGGCGCTGCGATTCGATAGCTTTCTCAGTTTTATCCGTCTCGTCAAAAAAAACCCCAAAAAACAAAAAACCAAAAAACATTCTCATAATTTGTGTTACAATGATGATGTGACACATTTTATGAATAAAAAATGAGGCAAAAATGTCACTGGCAGTAAGCTTCAAAACTGGATAATGGGTTCCCTGCTGTAAGGGAAATGCTGAGACATTTACAGAAAAATAAACATCGAGGTGCAGCTGAGAATATTATTTGCAGAAGCAGCCAGCGATCATTATCTAGTCACAATAATTACCTAGTCACAATATTCTGTTTCATCGGCAACTGGGCCATTAAACCAAACAACTGATTTATTGCAATAAAAAAAAAAAAAAAGAAAAAAAAGGCACAGACTGAGCCAGCACACAGGCAAGCAGCCAAACCAGCTCAAACGAGAAGCCGAGGAGAAATGGGGGGGGGAAGTCTGAAAACGCAAAGTATTTTTGCCCATATTAACCAAAAGGCAGCAGTTTTTGCACAACGGACAGATTCGGAGCGGTAACTACAACCGTAAGACATCTCAGAACAAATACAAGCGCACTACACCAGGAGCTGCCTAACGGGCCAAGGGATGGGCCACGTCGGCAGCACGCTCTGCTAGGAGGGGCTCCGGCAGACAATTTTGGGAACAAAAAAACCCGAGCTTGTGTGTACTGATGCCCGCCGTACGCGCTGGCTACAGTCACTCAATACCGCTACGGGATCTGGATACAAAGGAACTCAATAATTCACATTATTAGCGGTAATTCTGCAATAGCCTGTCAAGGCAGGCTTTCCTTTTTATTTACTATTGCCTAGTCCAAGATAAACCCTTAGTTCTGCTTAAGATTTTAACCGCAACCACAGCTAGATAGTCCTTCTCTGCATAAACTGGTTCTGTGCTTGGTCTTGTAACAGTCATTTCCTTGAAGATTTAAACATAAAGACTTTATTAAATAATTTCAAGCCTCTCTTGTTAGTCAAAAGCAGGAATTAGCAGCCAAATAAAGCGTGCTGCCACACCGCTGGGCGAGTTCAACTCCCAAGTCCATCAAAGGTTTCCTTTTCCCTGCAGTTCAATACCAGACTAAAGGGGCAAGCCATAGCTTAGGATCTCATAGATCATGAAAGCACACACCAGCGCAAGCCAGACCAAAGCCTTCTCTCTTCTGCTTTCAGCACACCCTCACATGTTTCTTCCTTCAAATACACCGGGAATGACATCAGTGCTCAAGCTCCGTCAGAGCTGGACATTTCTTTTCTCATACACACTCACCTCTCACTTCATAGCCACAACTTTCAACCTTCCCATTCGCCTCATCCCCAATATTCGCTGGAATAAGAGCGAACCAAGGTTTCTCTCAAATCTCCCTCTTCTGATTTTTCCAGTAGCTAGAAGCAGTCTCCCCTTTTGCCATAATTCTTCAAAATCCCGCTGTTTTTTCCAAACTCCTCGCACACCCATTGACTCCAAACTCGCACTCCCCAGTTACCAGGCCATCTTAGCAGCTTAGTAAAGTTTCAACCTTTCCAACACTTCTTCTTCCACCACACTTTTGAAAAACCTACCCCAAGTGTCAGACTTCCCTCCAGCTTCTGATACTTTTGCTGCTGCTTCTTGCATCTCCGCTTCCAATACTTCCTCCTTCTCCTCTCACAAACCCCTGCTGCAGCTCCTAAAACCTTTCCCCCACTCTCCCCTGAAGTCCTTTCTGATTTTGCAATGCAAGCTTTAAAACTCTGCCCAGAACCAGCCATCAGACAAGCAGACAACCTGCCCTTCTTCACAGCAGCCACTTCCTACGTCCATCTGATAGGATATCACTGCAGCAATCAGCTTGTTTTCCTAATAGGCTCTAATTAGGGTAAGAAGGGAACCTATAGGTGCTAAGCATCCTGCCCCCTAAATTGAGTTAGGCTTGTTAGGAGAAAAAAAAAAAAAGAAAAGAAAAAGAAAAAATACATTTAGGCTTCAAACTTCTCTAGTAATCTTTTTAGGATTCACAGCATGTCCATATAAGCCCCGACTCTTCCCACAGGTGTGTTACCTGCTGAAATAGGGACATCTAGTCACCTAAATAAACTCTCCCTGCTTCCCACAAACACACTGCAGAGAGTTAAAATAAAACAACAACAACAAAACCCCAACACCCTACAGCTGCTCCCAGAATTGCAGCAATTGCACTCAGCGTTACACCTCAACAGACTCCTCCTGTGCTGCTTAACCAGCTGCGAGCAGACAACTGGATATGAATTAGGAGCAGGGATAGGACTGGGGGCGTTCACACAAAAGAACTTTATGAGGCCGGCCTGAGGCTTCCCTTTTGACTTTCCTATCCAGTAGCCGTTGATTTTTTAATGTAACCCTAGAGAAAAGGGATGGCAAAAGTGTAACGGGGTGGTGCTCAGTGCCCACACCCCTCCTGCGTTAGGTCTAGAACTGTCAAAGCACGGAGGCCCCCTTCATTGCCCTGCTGCCTGTAAAAATACGGGCTCTGCTTACAAGACAAGATGTTCCTAGTTGGATACTTACTCTATTTACTGGGAAAAAATCATACATATGGGTGCTGACAAAACAGAACGTAGATGGGAAATAATCTTCTGTTATGTCAAGACATACAGTGAAGTTGTTAACTAAAGCGATATCAGACTCAGTAGATAAATACATAGACAAAATGTAAACTAGAAATCTGGTTTGTTCTTCTTTATATCTTAATAAGTTTTGATGATTAAATACTTGTTAATTAATTTTGCTTGCCTATCCTACCATACCAGGGCAATACACCTGTATTTTGGTTATAAGCACAGCAGGGACACATTTAAATGTTTGCTCCAAAGATATTTACCTGACCATTATTATTTTTATTAAATGATGCCTATTGAATGTAAGGCCTAGGTAATAAGTGCCCTCACAAGGTTTCTTTGTAGGTTTTTGCTTGGGGACACCTTGATCCTCCCAACCAGCACCGTTCAGCTGCAGAAGCCTGCCCTTGGAGATTTAACCGCCTGAGTTTTCATGGAGATTTCACAGTCCTGAACACACCACCCCCTGACTGTGACCGTGCTTTTGTCTCCAAGGGCAGTTTGAAAGATTCATTCACAAATTTCCCCCACAACATCCTTCTCTCTAAATTGGAGAGCTATGGATTTGATGGGTGGACTGTTCGGTGGATAAGGAACTGGTTGGATGGTCGCATCCAGAGGGTAGTGGTCAATGGCTCAATGTCTGGATGGAGACTGGTGAGGAGTGGTGTCCCTCGGGGGTCCGTACTGCAACTGGTGCTGTTTAACGTTTTCATCAATGACTTAGACAGCGAGATCGAGTGCACCCTTAGCAAGTTTGCGGATGACACCAAACTGAGTAGTGCAGTTGACACACCAGAAGGACGGGATGTCATCCAGAGAGACCTGGACAGGCTGGAGAGGTGGGCCTGTGTGAACCTCATGAGGTTCAATAAGGCCAAGTGCAAGGTCCTGCACCTGGGTCAGGGCAGCCCCCAGTATCAGTACAGGCTGGGGGAAGAAAGGATGGAGAGCAGCCCTGCCCAGAGGGACTTGGGGGTGCTGGTGGACGAAAAGCTGGACATGAGCTGGCCATGGGTGCTGGCAGCCCAGAAGCCAACCCTACCCTGGGCTGCATCAGGAGAAGCGTGGCCAGCGTGGAGGGAGGGGATTGTGCCCCTCTGCTCTGCTCTGGGGAGACCCCCCCTGGAGCCCTGCGTCCAGCTCGGGAGCCCTCAGCACAAGGAGGACATGGACCTGTTGGAGCGGGGCCAGAGGAGGGCTACTAAAATGATCCGAGGGCTGGAGCCCCTCTGCTCTGGGGCCAGGCTGGGAGAGTTGGGGGTGTTCAGCCTGGAGAAGAGGAGGCTGCGAGCAGAGCTGAGTGCGGCCGGTCAGGGCTTAAAGGGGGCCCAGAGGAAAGGGGGGGACAAGCTTTTTAGTAGGGCCAGCTGGGACAGGACAAGGGGGGATGGTTTTAAACTAAAACAGGGTAGGTTTAGACTGGATCTAAGGAAGAAATTCTTGCCAATGAGGGTGGTGAAACCCTGGCAGGGGTTGCCCAGAGAGGGGGTGGAGGCCCCATCCCTGGGACCATTCCAGGCCAGGTTGGACGGGGCTGTGAGCAACCTGATCTGGTTCAAGGTGTCCCTGCTCCTGCAGAGGGGTTGGGCTGGGTGACCTCTGGGGGTCCCTTCCAACCCAAAGCATTCTGTGATTCTATGATTCTATGAAATATAGGGTGATAATTACGCTCAAGTGTTGGGGCAATGACTGGGTGTGGTGCGGTGGTCCCGTCCCTCAACTCAACATCCCGCCACTCCCCTCACAGCCCGACAAACACCTCTGCCTCCCTCCTCAGGTGAGCTTAGAGGCGATTGGCCGGCACCACTGTCAGCCCCACCTTTCCTCCCATCGTGATTGGTCCATCCTTTAAACGGCCAGCCCCTCCTCCACTCGTGATTGGGCAGTTCTTCGGGCAATCTTTCACTCTTCCGCGTCTGGATTGGCTGCGCGGCGGAGGCAGGGCGGGCCTCTCCCTCACGGCGCCCGGTGGCCTTCGCGGGGCGCGGGGCCGGGCGCTCGCTGTGGATTTTCCCCCGCGGGCTGTACCCGCCGGTGGCCGGGCCCGCTGCCTGCTGCCCGCTGCCCGCCCCGATGGAGCTCTCCTGCCGCACGCTGAGAGCCACCTACCAGGCGAGGGAGGCGGTAAGGGCCGGCAGGGCGGGAGGCCGCGCGTCCCCGTTGCTATGGAGATGGCGGGGGAGCCGTGCGCAGTGCGCAGGCGCGGGGGGAGGCGGCGCTGCCGCCATGGCGGCCGGGAAGGGGCGGTGGTGCTTGGACAGCGTCGGCGGTCCTGGCTCTCCTGAGGGTGGGGCTTCCCGCCGCCCTCCCCTTCTCGTTTCTCTTGGCAGGAGGAAAGTGCTTCTTGTCCTGCCGGCTGCTCAGGGCAGGGCAGACTCCCCCGCTCCCCACAGCCCCTCTCCCTTGCATGGTAGTGGCAGGAGCGGGTACAGCGAAAGGGGACAAGCCCGTATTCCTTCCTCCTTCACCTCCCCTCTCCGTAAGTCAGGGCTGTACAGTCCCACCGTGTCCCCATCCCACGGATGGGTCGAGCTCCAGGAAGCTCAGAGGCAACAGGATTTTGGGAAATGTCTTAACCTGTTCTTTTGCTTCCGTCTGCTGGTCAAATTCAAGAGGGATAAGACAGACTGTGGGGCTGCACCGCAGGACTGCTAAAAACCTTTCCCACGAAGGTGTTGGGTGCTGTGCATGCACACACAAATCCCTGTTCCTGCTGTGTGTGAATAGGCTAGGATTACTCGCACAAAGGGGATTGAGTGCCCCCTCAGCAACTTTGCAGATGACACCAAACTGGGCGGGAGTGTGGATCTGCTGGGGGGGAGGAGGGCTCTGCAGAGGGACCTGGCCAGGCTGGATCCATGGGCCCAGCCCAATTGGGTGAGGCTCAACAAGGCCAAGGGCCGGGTCCTGCCCTGGGGTCACAACAACCCCAGGCAACGCTCCAGGCGTGGGGCAGAGGGGCTGGAAAGCTGCCCGGCGGAAAAGGCCCTGGGGGTGCTGGTCGAGAGGGGGCTGAATAGGAGCCAGCAGGGTGCCCAGGTGGCCAAGAGGGCCAGCGGCATCCTGGCTTGTATCAGGAGTGGTGTGGCCAGCAGGAGCAGGGCAGGGAGCGTGCCCCTGTGCTGGGCACTGGGGGGGCCGCCCCTCGGCTGCTGGGGTCAGGGTTGGGCCCCTCCCTCCCCGAAGGCCCTGGGGGGGCTGGAGCGTGTCCAGAGAAGGGCAGCGGAGCTGGGGAGGGGTCTGGAGCCCCAGGCTGCTGGGGAGCGTCTGGGGGAGCTGGGGGGGTTCAGCCTGGAGCAGAGGAGGCTGAGGGGAGCCCTCATGGCTCCCTACAACTGCCTGAGAGGAGGGGGGAGCCGGGGGGGTCGGGCTCTGCTCCCAGGGAAGGGGCGATGGGACGAGGGGCAACGGCCTCAAGTTGTGCCAGGGCAGGGTGAGGTTGGGCCTGGGGAACAATTCCTTCCCCAAAGGGCTGTCAGGGGCTGGAAGGGGCTGCCCAGGGAAGGGGTCGAGTCCCCACCCCTGGGGGGATTTAACAGCCGGGCAGCCGAGGTGCTGAGGGCCAGGGTTTGGTGGTGGGGTGGCAGGGTTAGGGGAACGGTTGGGCTTGATGATCTGAAAGGCCTTTTCCAACCTGAACGATTCTATGAAAGGTAGTTTCAGGACAGGTTCTGAGTCTGAGTTTTAGGTTATGTCAGCCTCTTGGATTAATAGGTTATATATTTACCTAGGACCGTAAGCCTCTGTCACAATCTCTTTCTGAGCCCTAAAGTGGATTCCGGGTCCCAACCGCTGAGAACGGTGCCTTAAGGTGTGGTATTGAAATGGTGGTAATGTGCGGAAGGAAGGCGGGAGAAAAAGGTGTCTGATTTGTAACTTCAGCAACGGGGATTTGGGTGGCCCTGGTCCCAAGGATGGTTTTGACTGCTAAATGCAGAAACGTTTGTGGGAATAGGACCTGGAGCTGAAGAACTCTTTCCCACTGAGCTGTACCACTGGGTTTGGACTGGTTTGCTTTGTAAGCTGACTTCTCCGTAGCCTTTTGGCAGGATTGATGTGACCTCTGGGGGTACCTTCCAACCCCAAACGTTCTATGATTCTATGAAACAAACAAACATTCTACATTTTGGGTACAGAGTAGAGGGAGGTGTTCATATTCTGCAGAGGGACAGAAGATTGGAGCCTACTTTGTTTAAGCCAGTTGGTGATTAAGGAGCAACCTGCAGCTGCCAAGAGATTTTTTTTGATTCTTGAGTCCTGTGGAGGAAGCCTAGATACTTAAATTCTGTTTTCTGAATTCCAATATTCCACTGAAGCGTCTAAAAGTTAGTGTGCTGCATCTTTAAGTTGTAGCACTAAATAATTACTGGAAGTCCTGCTTCCCCAGCTCTGCCCTTATCTATATTGCATTTTTCCATTAATCTGTTCTATAGAATGGAGTTTATTGTTTTCTACCACTTTGGGGAAACGTGTTTCAAAAAATTAATTCCTATATAAGTAATTCCTATATACATTATAATTCTATGGCTGTTCACAGCTACCCAGCATAGTCTTACAATCAAAGACATTTGTTTTGTGGGCTATTTGACTTTTTGATTGTTAAATATTTCTCATGTTTGTTCTGTAAATCACTCTCAAAAAGCAGTATTATTGCAGATTACTGCAGTAGAACTTTGTAAATTCATACAAGTGAGCGGGATAATTAATGCTTGTTCATTAATGTGTGAATTCAGCATCCTTAATTTGTATTAATAATTACCCCTACTTTGTGTCCATTTTTTTGTATTCATAACACATACCGCTTCAAATTACTGAAGTCTTGGCAGTGTAAAACCTGGCTTCAGCAATGTCCCTGTTAAAAGAGGGAGATAATAGTGGTCTGTGAGTGGCTTTTAGCATCGGAGCATGAATTAACGAAAGACAGCATGTAACTATTGCAGTGGGGGGAGAAATTGGAAGGTTTCTGTTTTCACTGTACCAGACTCAAATTGTAAAGTGTTTTTAGATTTTAAACGTTAACACCTCTCAAATGTGTCCTAGCATTGCTACTAGGACAGCCGTAACTTCTGTGGGGAACTTGCTGTTTGTCTTTAATTATGAAAGCTCTTTGTAATCCTTCTTGAGCAACTTTGCCAACTCTATTGTTTGCAGCAGGCTTGTATAATTTGGAAGAGAGAAGAGAGTAAAGAAGCGCCTTTTCTTTGTGCTGGGAAATTCTATTCAATGGCAGCCAAGTTATACATTGTTTAAAACTCACCATTTCCCTTCTCTGCTTGTGTTTCTTGAAAAATACTGTCAGCAAGCCAAACAATAATTGAACATCAGCCGTCTCAAAAGCCTGGCAAGGCTGCAAGTATAACACACAAAGGGCTAGGGGAGAGGGAAAGGTGTGGGGGTACGGGGTAGCAGAGGGAGGAAGAAAACTGGGCAAATCCATCATGCCTCAGCTACTCTCTATCCTGGCACACGGTGCCAGCTTGATCTTGAGGAACCCCATATTCAGCAGCCGTCCTGGGATCCCAAAGGAAAAAGAGGGAAGGGATGCTGCTTGAGTGTTAATGATAAAGCCTTTCCCTGTGTGAGTACAGAGCTAACCGCCTGCCTCTTGTCTGAATTCCTGACTGCAGATCCCTCTGAACTCATCGACTACCTCAGTTGGATGTACAAGGGCACGATGTTACAGCAGTATAGTTATTATTTCCAAGCTTCTCAGGCCCTGACTTGGTAACTTTTTTCTTCATGCTGTCGAATATATTCATGCAGAAATATAGGGTCAAATGATAGTGAAACATTATGGGGTTAAATTCATCTTTTAGTAGGTCTGTTAATTTGATGGAATTACACAAGAGACTAGGTTGTTTTATAATGCAAGTGCATTTTAGTAAAAGGTATGGAAATGACTAAATGAACAATTGCATTTAAAGATGCATGACTCTAATAGAGTTTAATTTTAAACGGCTGCAAAGAAAGGAATGCATACCCACTTTTGTTAAGCTAGAAATAAATAAAATACACTATAAGTGTTGGAGCTAATTCGTTAAGTGCTCAACTATTTAGTTGTTAAAACAAGATCATGCTTAAGTGCCTTAAGCTTTTATTAATTGCACAGACCCCAAAATCCTCTATAGTAATTGAAAATTTAATTACATACATTTTTTGTTCTTTTAAGAATGGAAGCTTATTAAACTTAAAACACGTAAACATCTATTGAAATACCAGTGGCTATAAAAAACATGCAATTCTAAATACTAATTAAACAGGGAGGCTAAATCACTGTAAAGCTAAACTGAATTTTAAGTAACTTTGCACTCACAAGTACTCCTTTTTTTTTCATGCCGTGTAAGATTTACCATTTCTTCTCTAAACACAGCAGAAGGCCCAAGTAGCGTTAGTATCTCTCTGTACTGTGGCAGGCACATTATTCTGTGGACATATTTGCAGGGGGGGTCAGTCCATAGAGAATAAACTGGAGTTCTGGAAAGGAGACCAGCGTGGGCAGAGAGCGGTTTCTGTGGACAGCTAAAGCTGCTGGCAGCACTGACGCGCAGAGGTTCATGTACCTCTTGGAAGAGGTACATGGTAGGCCAAGACCAGTGAAAGGCAGGGAGATTTGGCTTTGTGGGTTTGGTCAAGAAAGCAACGCTCTGCGCACCACTGACTCACAAGATTTATGGTTTGGTAACGGTGACATGTTGAAAGGCCCTTAATTTTTGTTTTATAGAAACTTCACAGAACTGGGACCAGAGATATTTATCTCTCTGTTCTGTTTTTCAGATCCAATCTAATGCAAGTCTCCATCAGTTGATAACTGATTAACGGCTTAGTTAATTTTCTTCGGATAGATGTCTGGCTTCTCAAAATTAACCATTGCTGTTTGCATTCTTACTAACACAAGATAAAGACAGAATGAACTTCTCAATCTGAACTATCATCTGATTTTAAATGGGGCTCTTTTTTAATGGAAAGGTTCCATTTTGCTTCTGCTCAGTCAACACAACAAGAACATTACTATCTTAAGGTTGAAGTGGTTTGCTCACACATAGACATGATGTTATCCTACTCTGCCCAAAGCAAGTCTCTCTAAGGAGAGTATTTGAGATGCTACCCATCACTGTATCACTGTTTATGCTAGAATTTAAAATGCCTCTAGGGATAGCAGAAGTAACCTGGTGGGATTAACAGCAGCAGAAGACACACCAGAATACAAATTCTTTTCAAGGAAAGTTCTAAGTGTGGATTGTGAGCCCTGTCAGTTTATCAGGCAGATGCATCTCCTCTCTCATCAGAGTATTACTGTAAATGCGCAAACATGAAACCCTCAACGTATTTGTCTTCTGTGGCAACTGTGTTTTCATATTGTGTTTATATATTCAGAGGTAGCTGCGATCTTGCATTGTGATATTTGGGCAAATGCAACAGTTAATTTTTTCTCAGCGTAAAACAGCAGGAGCAGTTGCATTTAGGAGACTGTACAGGTGGGACTCCCAGCAAGTGATGACTCCAGCTTCTTCCTTGCACCTCCAGCCCTGTTTTGAAAGATTCTGGTCATCCAAGAGAAATGGTAAAAGGTCCACAATTCAAAATCTGTTTTCCAAACACCAGCACCTCAAAACAATAAGAAGGAAAAGATCCTTTCATCCTAGGGTGTCAGTGTTTTCTGTTTGCTCATAGCAGTTCTCAGAATTGGTTTATTTATTGTTGCAGCGCCTCTCAGGAACTGATCTACCAAGCTTTTACACAGCACTCTTCCTCCCTAAAATGGTTTAGAAAAAGCATCTTTGCACCACCACTGAAAGGCAGCTTTCTTACGGACTCAGAGCGGCTGCTTAACTTTATGAAGACAATAAAAAGTAGTAAAGGATAGAAGCGGGGTATGGGTTCTTCCCTTTTCCCCAGCCAGTTTGATTCTTTCCTCTAGCAAACCAGAATGGAGATTCTACCACTCTTTTTATTAATATGTGAAATACAAATACACTTCTATCCTTCAGGAAATGTTATTAAAAGCAAGCCCCAGCCCTTTCCTAGTTATGCCACTAGATGGCCCCGCTTCTGAAGCAAACATCCCAGAAAATCTGTGCTTTTTGCCTTTTGCTTGCTCTATCCAGTACTTTTTAACAGGTTGGCGAACACTCGGAGCGGTATTAGTTTTAAAATAAAACAACAGCTGATTGTGCTGCCGCAAGGGATTAAATTTGCAGCAGAGTGCTGTATGGTATACGCTGCTGTGTGCAGAGCAAGGTGGGTTTAATACGACAAAGGAAAGGCACAGGAAAGAGTTAAGTTGGCTTTGTAGTACATTGCACCGCCCAAAAGCACCTTTGCTAGTAGGAATAAATGATTCTCCAGTATCCGCAGTTTACTATAATGATGCTTCCTTCCAAGAGACCGGGAAGGATAAGGTAATTGTCTTCCTTTTACGCAGCTTGTGGGATTTAGAAACTTAAGCCTTGGACAGGAATAATTCTTTGGCTTGTTTGTGTGCCAGGCAGCGTCAGAGAGCAGCAGAAGTCATTGCTACAGACGCTGGGACTCTGCTTCCAGTGTGATGAGGCCAAAGATTTGTGGGTTTGTCTCCAGCAGGCTCCTAACACTTTGGGCTAGGCTTTTTCTCGGAGGGGGATGCAGGCACTGCTCAATTGGTGTAGAAGGGAGGGTGATGTGGGTTGGAAGTGGGAGTCTATGTATATGAATCACAGTATATGAATTACTGTGCAACATGATCAGGAATAGATGCATGCTGTGCTATGTAAGCAACATAAAGTGCTGCTCTTCCCCCATCCACTGAGTAAGTGCCAGTCCTTCATGCTCACACCGGGTCCTCGTAAATGTCTGAGTGTCAGCATCCTAAAAGAGAAAGAAAATATTTTATTTGCCTAAATCTGGGTTTGGCCATACCTGCTTTTCCTGTGGTCCCAGCTTCAATTCTCAATGAGGCAGACCAAAGTCAATATGCTCACTCATAGAATCATAGAATCATCTAGGCTGGAAAAGACCTTCCAGATAATCAAGTCCAACCATTAACCTAGCACTGCCATCCCACCACTAAACCGTGTCCCCATTTCTAGAGCTTTTCTTGTAGCAGCTTCTGTTATGACCCTAAAATCTCAGGGTTTCTCTGCAGGCACTCAGCATATGTGGCATGTTTCATCAGAGTAAGACTTTGTTCCAGTATCTTACAAGATTTCTGTCTCCAGTATCCCTTTTGCTATACTTGATGCTGCACTTCATGCTCTCCCAAATGTATGCTGCCTTGTTTTTCTCGCTGAACCATTTGTGAATGACTTTGGGTTCTCTGATCCATGGGGCTGACTCCATATTGAAATTTCTGCATGTTGGGATGTGACTTTGGCCACGCCTGTGTTAAAATTGGGCAAGTTTGGTGCTATCCCCAACTAATTCTTCAAGTACTCTGTATTTCATTTGTGTTTATATATCAAGGTCCATGAATTGGGAGGTGGCAACAGTCTACAGCTGGTCTTTGTAGTGTAGTTATGTAGATCCCAGACCTTTTCTCCATCCACCTTTTTCCAAGCACTCAGAAAATGGGTTTCTAGTTTCTAGAGGGAGGGACATAGCTGTGCTGGAGCACAAGATTTCCTCGCACAGACCTTGGAGACACTGTGCATGAGGTCTGCAAGAGTCTGAAATTTGCAGCAGCCTGAACATGTTGGAGATCCATAACCAGAGTAAGGGACGTAAGTTATTTTTTCAACCTCAAAGTAATTTTCTCTTCTCTAGAAAAAGGTTTCTACCCATCCAGTAGCCCTGATAATGTGTAAGAAAAATTACATTGAAAACCACTTTCCTTCTGTTTATTAACAGAGAGCTGTTTTACAGTTCTTACATGCTGTTGTCTTAATTTGTTTGTTTCCACAGGCTACATTTAGATGCTGTTTACAGCAATAAAGAGAATATTACATTTGATCTAGAGTTCTGTCTTAATTCACAGGATGAGATGCGAACAGAAGCTCGTCGAAAAAATCTCCTCATTCTGATTTTGCATTATTTAATGGAGGAAGGGTATGTTTTTTAAATAATAGTGCTCTACATTTGTGAGTTTTCATGTGTCTGACCTCCTGTAATGTGTCCTGTCCTCTGTTGGGTGGACGGACAGCATGGCCCTTTGGTTTGATGTGAGAAAGAGGTAAACTACTATTACATATCTTGGAAGTTTACCTTACTAAATTGTTTCAGGTTTTGGAACAAAAATGTCCTATATAATTTAAAATACTTTAGAGCAATCAGCAAAGGGGTTTTAAGTAGAATTTATGCTTTATGATAAATAGACTTGTGGACTGGTTAAAAACACATATGCTTACTAATGCTATTGTTTGCTTTTTCTCTCAAAAATCAGAAAAGATAATGACTCTCTGTTTTTTGATCTTTGTTTTTTTGAAATTATCAGGTATGTTGATGCTGCAAATGCTTTGGAACAAGAGACGAAATTAAGTTTACGTGGCTTTGAAGTTTGTGACAACATTGATCTTGAGACAATTTTGATGGAATATGAAAGCTATTACTTTGTAAAATTTCAAAAGTATCCTAAAATTACCAAAAAGGTCCTGGACACTGGTATGTGGCTGTGTTCCAAAAAGAAAGCTTTTGTTTCCAAAGCCTAAAATGTGTGTGTGCCTGATATGCTCACCACCCTTCTCTTGTATGTCAGTGGGTAATGTTTGAACTCCCTTACAGTTACAGAGCTATAGTTCCAGCACATAGGACATAAGAATTGAGAGATGGAGCTTTGAGCCATTTTGCTCTCTTTTTGTAGAAGAACAAGAGGGCGATATTTTTCTGTCTTTTAAAAAATGCTTTGATATTGGAAAATGCCATCTAAGTGCAAAGTATTATGGCATAGATACATTCACTTTCTTCTCATGGGGAGAGAATAGTAAATCTGTTCTACTTTGCATTTAATTTTTAAATTAAAACAAACCACTGAAATGAAATATTGTCACTTAGCTCATGCAAGCTAATGCTTAAGTTTATCACCACTAGTCTCATTAACCATTTATTTTGCACATTTTCCTATACTAAAGGTAATGTGCCAAGCAAGTAATAGGTTTATTTGCTCAGACTTAGAAGTCTGAGGTATAAATTAATGATAGAGAATAAGGCAAGTCAGAATATGAGCATTCTGGTATGACCCTGAGAGCCTGAATGGTTTTGTACTTGAGCACAAAATGTAACTTATAGAAGCCATAAGTATTAACAGAGAACCCTGATAGGAGATTTTGGAACAACTAGGTGCACACTAGTATGATACAAACCCTCGGCTTTAGGAGTTCACATCTGGGCTTTGGTGAGTTTGACATTTTGTGGAAAAAGCTTTCCTCTGACAGAAATTGTTTCAAATTATGCAAGTGCAAAAAATAACGTAGTTTGACAACCACCATTGCAACGTGACATTTATGCTGTCTTGGTATGCTGAACGGGATAAAATTACTATTAAGAAGAGTGAGGTAAATGCTTATTTCCCAGTTCAGCAATGAAAGAATTACTAGCGTTAAATAAGCATTCTGTGTGATATATTAAATTAGTTTATTGTGCTTGATCTAATTTCTGGTAGTATCCATTTTACTGTGAAAATGATATTGGTCTTAAAATGTAAACAAAGAAGCCAAAGACTGAACGAGGCTAAAATTTTAACAAGCCTGAAGCCAAACTGCTCTCTCCAATATCAGTTTGTTTTCAAAACATTTTTGCAAGCTTGCATTGCTCGTAATCATGCTGTTCCTGTTTATGTATTGTTATTTCCAAGGTCATTAATGTGTGCTCAAAAATATGTTTAAAGGAGGGAAAAAAAAACAAGTTTCCCTTTTTTATATCCTTAATTATTTTCCATTTTAATATTAATTTTGCCACAGCAGAAAATAAAGAACAGCTGAGAACTGGAGGAAGACCACGAAGGTAAGAGAAATGCGTGGGGTTTTTTCTGGGTAGAAAATTTTCCTATAAAAGCAATATGCGGCATGGTTAAAATAATGTTGTGATACCATAGGAGTACTAACGCCTAGAGTCACGCTGCTGGCTGCGTGGTGCATTTTTCTGTATCTTTTAGAGGAAAATAGAGACTTATTGCCCAAATGGAGATGCGGACAATTTACTAAGTTTCTAGTGTGGATAAGGTAGGGTGGTGTGTTTGAAAGCAGTAAGCATTGAACTTTGCTGTGATTTAAATTGATGCCTTAACTTTAGTGGAAGTAAAGTTAGCCCAAAACTGCTTTATTTAAAAACTCTGCCTTTTAATCTTTTAGCATTTTGAGGAAAAAAAGAGAAGTTGTGAAAGACTTTCAAGATCTTATTTTTTTAATTCTAGGGCAGCAAGCTCTTCTCAGAATCTCCCAAGGCTCAAACAACGACCACTGTCAAAAACTTCACCTGGGAGCACCACAGAATTTAAATCATCTGCCACCGAGAGCCCCAAACAGGTTTAAACATGTTTTATCTTGGCAGTATTACAGTTGAAATTAAGGTGATTTTATTTTGAGGGGCTTTAGGCAGCAAGAGGATATAAGTTACACAATTAATAATTGTATAACTAATGGGGTTTACTAATTACATAATTTAAGGATTATAGATGCAAGCCTTCAGGTGAACATGCTTTCTGACTGTGAGTTGGGAAGCAAGTCACAGGCAAAAATTAGAGGACAAGGTGTCATATAATCCAACCTATACTGAAAGAAACCGGAGTTTTCCCATTAACACCAGTGGATTCACCCTTTAGTGCCAGAAAGCCAGACAAACAAACCACGTAGAAAGTCTGGTGTCAGTCATAAGCATCTTTACAGTGCATAAGGTATTTGAGATTGGGGGAGTAATTTGGCTCTGTTAATTTTCAGTTTTGCCAGTCTCATTTTGGTAAGATTGCTGTGAACACTACTTTATTACCATCCCTTACAGAGGAGGGAGCAGGAACAGCAGGTTGGTGGGCAAGCACTGCGTCTGTTATAGCTTTTGAGTAACTGGGTGAAGGAGAACCTCTTTTTTTTTTTTTTTTTTTTTTTAAGTCCTTGTCTATATTCCTGCATAGAGAGGAGCTCATCTCTGACCAGTTCTCACCCTTTAATAAAAAACATTAGCTTTCGGATTTTACAGCAATAATTGCTGTGAAGCGAATGACGAAGTAACTTAAAATCTTAGAGTGGCTCCTCATTTCTGAGTCGACATGCTGTGCCTTATACTTGCCTGTCGTTTCCACTGTTCGTAAGAGCTTCTTCTCACAGCTATGTAAAATGCAGATTTCTGCAATTTAAAATGGAAGCTCTGTGCATGAAATGACTTGAATGCTGAGCTCTAGAGCCATGGCTTTCACCACTGCTGTCACCAGATGAAGCCTAAATGCACAGTGGTGTTTTTCTGACAAATACAGGATTACTGTTGCAACTTCCATGTAATGATGCAGCTCATCTGGGCATGTATGAAGAGGTGGGATGATACCTATGATGGAGTGATATCTGCAACTCATCTGCTTGGCAACACATCTGTTTTAAAATTGTTTTTTCTTTAGAATAATGACAGTGCAGTTACTCTGGAGCAATCTGACTTTGGCTTAAACATCTCAGCAATCAACAAAAGTGGAGGAGACAGCACTCAACCAAGAAAGGTTGGTGGAAACGTAGTATGTGATTTTTGGTAGAAATATGTAAGTAGAAAAAACACATGAAAGTTTTCCACAAATATCAAATGCGAGATTTTTTGTGTCTATTTGTATATAAAATGTACCTGTATAATTAGCTGAAGGGTCATTTTTTATGATTTGGGCAGTAATTCTTTGCAGCGGAGGCTCAGCTTGCATTAAATAGTGTTTCAAACATTGTCAAGAAGGAAAAATATTTCTGTTTTTAAAACCCAGTGCTAATAGCTAAAATTGAAGATAGATTTCAAATTCCTGAATAAGATGATAAGAGGCTCTGCAGTTAAATTGTTGCACTGATTGAGGAGATATGCATTCTTTTCCCATTGCTACCACAAATTCTGTGGTCAGTTTTTGCCATATTTAGGACTGTGCGGGCAGTGAGGAAACTCATTGCTGTAAAGACAAACAAAATTTGGCCCAATGCAGTCTTAACAGTAAAGCTACCATCATGGTAAAGCCCATCACAACATTATTTTCTCCTTTAGGGCCAAGTAATTGACTTCCATGGGACAATTCAGGATGCTGTCAAAGTGTCATCAAATGGAATAGCCTGGAACAGCCTTAACTGTGATCCAGATCCATCAGTAAGTGTTTCTGTTCATATTTCCATCCAATGAATGTGAATATCAGTTTTACATAACCAGGAACAAAATAAAATACTGCAATGACGTGGTCTTTGTTCCTAAATGATAAAAAGGGCTTAGATTTCTGAGTGGTGTATTTCCTTCTTGAATGGACAGTCATACTTGATACAGGTCTAATTTGTTGGCAGTAGTTTACTCTTTGAACATGAAAGTAGGCAGCAAATACAAATGATACCTTATAATTCACCAAAAAAAAAGGTACTACAGAAACCCACAGAGCTTCTGAGGATGAAATTCTGGTTCCTTTTAATTCAGTATGTTATTTAGCGTTCACCTCATCTGAGACAAGAACAGAGTTTAGGTGGTTGAGATAGAAAATTTTCAGTAATCACTCTTTGACACAAGCTTCTAGGATAGGGCATCCAACTTACTCAGTGCCACTCCATCTGGCAACTGCTACACTTGGAGAGACTTTCAAAACAGAGTATGTGGCAACGTGGTGAACCGTGTTTACATTTTTCGCTCTTAATCTGTGTAGGGCATGTTTAGGATTATGTGTGCAATAAGAGACCTGCTCATTTTAATGTTAATTCAGGATTAGATTCTGTCAGATGAAAAGATGAGTTACTGCAAGTATGGCTTACTTCAAAAATTTATTATTATCCATATTTTCACAGCTTTAAAAGTTGATATTATTATGATCTATCAGCTTTTTTGAAACTGTTTCATAGTTCGTCTGTTTAAAAATAATTCAAGTCTGACAAGAATGTATGTTTGTCTTTTTTTAGGAACGATTATTGAAACCCCTTAGTGCTTTTATTGGCATGACTGGTGAGATGAGGGAACTTGCAGACGTTGTGAGCAAAGTAAGATTGGGTCTCCATTTCAGTTGTGCAGAGATCTTGGTTACCTTCGTCATCTGCTAATGCCGTTTGTTTCTTTTTACTGTCACTGATGGTGCTTATTCTTGAACGTGCAAGCTGTTTTTCTTATGTGACTCCCAACAAGTCATTTCTTTACATGTAACAGTGTTTCTTTCTGATACACAATGGGAGGAAGTAATAAGACCATTCCTTTCTAATGGAATCTAATCATGCTGTACCCCTGAGACTGTCGTAGATTTTCCCTTTGTTCTTATTGCTACAGAAAATCCACAATACTTCACTGAAAAGAGAGATTTAAATATATCAGCTGATAGCAACTATTACCTAATATGTTCTCTAACTGCGATCAAGTGGTGGGAAAAACCTCGACAGGCACTGATAATCCCATGTGCTTTTTAATACTAGTCCTGCGCCTTGCTTCGCACTGCCTGAGTGAGCTGGACTTGTCTTTTCTCACTCGGCACAGCTGAGAGATGCTATTGCTGTAGGCTCTGCAAGCAGTGCCCTTCCCTCATCCCAGTGCAGGCGCTGCACAGGCAGCACCAGCAGTGCACCATATCCCAAGGCAGACCAGGGATTCTTCCAGGATGGGCAGTTTGGCACCTGGAAGGAATCCCAACATTGTCAGCACCATTTCATTTCACTTGTGAGTCCAGGTGCAGTCTAGCAAATGGGACCTGGGCTACTGGGGATCAATGGCTACGAAGCAGATAAATGCTTTGCATGCATCACCTCCCAAACCCCACTAGGCACTTGTCCAAAAGGCTTCATAGTATCACAATATTTGATAATGTTGTGACTCTTTCTGGATATAACTATCAGAAATGCTATCAGCTGTTTCTCCCACATGCTTAAAATCAGCTCTTTAAAAAACCTGGAAGACTTTTGCTGACTAATTTTTATAGCTTTGTATGGCCCAAATTCTTGGGCTACAAGTTTTGCATTTGCAATTTAGTAGAACTGAAGTCTAAGAAATTTCCAACCTTAAAATAAGAACATTCCCATTCATTTAAATTCCTGCCTGGTTTTTAAGCTATGGTGGTAAACTTTTAAAATAGTGTTATTCTTGCTGCTACTTTAGCAAAAAGCAATAGGGTTGCTTTAGCCTTCGTTATGGTATGGTTTTTAAATTGTGCTGGTATGTTCTTAGTTGCTATGGTAATCAACACTGTGTAAATCAATAAAAATAAATAGCATGTGGTATCTATTTCACAACACAGTCTAATTTAATTTGGAAACAGTTATGGAAGTCTCTACTTAGTATCATAAATCTGATTCATCTTAATTTGCTGTTAATAGAAAGGAAAAGTGTCATCTACTCTATATAAATAATTTTTCTAATTGTATTAAATCCAATTTTCCCCTTGGATAAAAGCACATAATTTTTCTTCAGTCTCTGGGGACTGCCTGGTTTTATTGGAGAGCAGAATTTATCCTAAGTCTTTGTATTGAGGATATGATATTTTCTGCAGAACAATTAGTGTCTGGAATGCAAAGCCACAAAATATTACTAAGGCAAATGGAGAGATTCATACAAGATTTGGAAAGTTTGATGAATTAAATAAAATTAATTTAGTGAGCGCTTCAGGGCATAGACTAATTACCGACTATCTTTTGATAGATGCTTAGGGGAAAATTTTCCTCCTGTTACAGAGCTTCTTGCAGCATATAAAATCTTGCATAGTGGGGAGTAAATAGTAATTTTTCACTGTTACTTATAAAATAAGTAATACCGTAAGTAATGGGTGCAGCCATAAAGTTACCGAGCATCCAGTTTAAAACAAACAAAAGTATTTTCACATTGCGCATGATTAACCTCGCCTGGAGACCTCCCCTGGAGCCCTGCGTCCAGCTCTGGAGCCCTCAGCACAAGGAGGACATGGACCTGTTGGAGCGGGGCCAGAGGAGGGCTACTAAAATGCTCCGAGGGCTGGAGCCCCTCTGCTCTGGGGCCAGGCTGGGAGAGTTGGGGGTGTTCAGCCTGGAGAAGAGGAGGCTGCGGGGAGAGCTGAGTGCGGCCGGTCAGGGCTTCAAGGGGGCCCAGAGGAAAGGGGGGGACAAGCTTTTTAGTAGGGCCAGCTGTGTCAGGACAAGGGGGGATGGTTTTAAACTGAAGCAGGGCAGGTTTAGGCTGGATCTGAGGAAGAAATTCTTGCCAATGAGGGTGGTGAAACCCTGTCAGGGGTTGCCCAGAGAGGGGGTGGAGGCCCCATCCCTGGGACCATTCCAGGCCAGGTTGGACGGGGCTGTGAGCAACCTGATGTGGTTCAAGGTGTCCCTGCTCCTGCAGGGGGGTTGGGCTGGGTGACCTCTGGGGGTCCCTTCCAACCCAAAACGTTCTATGATTAAACTGTGGAGCTCATTAGCACAGAACAAGCACGTTCAAAAAAGAGTTAAGAGAAATTCACTGAAGAATGAATTTGAAAGGGTGTTTGAACTCAAAAGACCAAGATGTGATTTAAATTATCAAAGTCTTTTGGTTGCAGATTTTGGTGGATGTAAATATGAACCAACATGTCACTCCTGTTGCTTATGCTTTTTTTTAAACATCTGATGCTTGCCAGCAAAGTATTAGGCTTGGTGAACCTTCATATCGTGATAGTTCTTTGTATGTTAGCTGGTTACTAAAACCAACTAAGAGAAAACAGATCTGAGTAACAGATCTGCTCAGCGTATACACTTGGCAGTGTATATGCTCTTAGGGAAACTAGGGGCTTGAGGGGAAGCAAGGCACCATGTAGCAGTTCTGTAGAAATGATTGCTGTGTAATCTTTCCTCTTGGGAGGTCCCTACGACGTAGGGTTAAATAATTCAGTTTCTATCACTTAACAGCACTCTTACTTTATAACTGAGTCGGCTCTTTTACTTTGCCAGAGTTCATTATCCTAGTGCAGAAGTTTTACTAACAGGATGCGATGTGTGTTGCAGGATATTTATCTCCATAATCCAAACGTGAAGTGGGACGATATTATTGGGCTGGATGCAGCTAAAAGGCTAGTCAAGGAAGCAGTTGTTTATCCCATACGGGTAAGGCTCTAAATCATTTTGAGAAAGCCAGTGTTGGGCTCGTTAGCATTTTCCTTGTCATTACTGTGGTGTTTTAGAATTCTCACTATAGCTGTGCTTTCATAGGCAGTTCATGTTAGAACTATTCCTGTTCCTGTTTCATCTGATAATTGCATACACATTCTCCTGTAGGAAAACGGCCTTTCAGTATTAAAATTATAAGTGTTGGGTCCTATTCTTTGGCAATGTAAGAGTTGCTGGATTTGTCCTGTATTAATTAGATGGAAAACAGCTTATAGAAGATAATATCAAACCAACAGCATTTGAGGAATTCACTTAAAACAAATTTCAAGTGATAAATACAGTATTTTTCTCAGTACTCAGATCATATATTGTTTTGGAGGGGTTTTATCCCCCTCTCTTAAAATTTCTTAAGGTTTCCTGAATGCATTAGGAGCAGTGGGGGTAGGGGTTAGAATCCCTTGCATTTTGTTACAGACGATACATTTTTAATCCCTGAATTACTTTTCGGTTTCCACAGTACCCCCAGCTGTTTACAGGCATTCTGTCTCCTTGGAAAGGATTATTGCTGTATGGACCACCAGGTATGTAGAGCTTTATGCCATATTCGTTTGTTTATCACAACTTCTGCTTTTATCCTGTGGGTAAATCATGGATGCTAATTCGATCAAATGTGTTAATAAAGAACATGTTCTGTAATGTGCAATAAAAGGAGACAATGGTGGATGATTACATCTGTCTCTCACACTCAAACCTGTTCATTTGCCTTTCTCAAAACCCTTGACTATTTCTACACGTGAATCTTCCAAAGACCAGGACTTATACTAACCATTCAGCGGAGTAAGAACTCATGTTCTATTTCTGGTTTTACTCGGCTTTACTCAGCCATATAAATCAATTTTGGCTTGACCCGGTCTTGCAAAATATGAATAAATCTGGCATGGACTCCCTTCTTAAGGAAAATGTCCTTCCTTTCTTCTGCATTTGGGGCTTGTTTTGGAAATGGGGTGGAAGCTTTGCCCTCTGCTATGCTAGCTGGGTGTTTTCCATGTCCGCACAGCTTCACTGCTCCCTCTGCTCCACCTTGACATAAGCAGTACTGCCGTGAGTGTGGCTGGGAGGGGACAGAGGGCACAAGTGCCACCTGAGTCAGGTTGCAAAGGCTGTCACTGCAGTAAACTCCGTTTGTTCCTGTGAATGTTTAGATGTACTTGCCACAGAAGGCATCTTGACCTGTAGTCACCTGCAGCATGTAGCACTTCAGAATCTGGGGAATGTATTTGCAGTGCTCTATTAACTGAGTTTCTCCTGACAATCCTGGAAGGGCCACAAAAATGATCCAAGGGCTGGAACACGTCTCTGAGGAGAACAGGCTGAGAGAGTTGGGGGTGTTCAGCCTGAATAAGAGAAGGCTCCAGGCAGACCTGACTGCGGCCTTTCCGTGCCTAAAGGGGGCTTAGAAGAAAGATGGGGACAGACTTTCTAGCAGAGCCTGTAGGAATAGGACAAGGGGTGATGGTTTGAAACTTAGAAGATGGCAGATTCAGACTGGATAGAAGGAAGAGATTGTTTACAGTGAGGGTGGTGAGGCACTGGGACAGGTTGCCCAGAGAGGTGGTGGATGCCCCGTCCCTGGGAACATTCCAGGTCAGGTTGGATGGGGCTCTGAGCAACCTGATGGAGTTGAAGATGTCCCTACTCATTCCAGGGGGGTTGGCCTAGATGACCTTCAAAGATCCCTTCCCACCCAAACCATTCTGTGTTTCTATGACTTTTTCTATTTTTAGTGTTTTTATCAGAGTGATAGTGGGATGAGGGGAATTATTCAAGCATTTGCACTGTATTTCTTTGGAGAGTGAATTTCTTCAACACTGTTGTTTGTAGGTACTGGAAAAACTTTGCTTGCTAAGGCTGTTGCCACAGAATGCAATACAACCTTTTTCAACATATCAGCATCCACCATTGTCAGCAAATGGAGGGGTGATTCAGAAAAACTTGTCCGGGTAAGAATTATCACCTTATTCGTTATACTTTCACAAGCATCAGGTTCCCACTTAAAGAACTGGAATTTAACACAGAACTGGAAAGTGAGTATTCATCTGATACTCGTAATCTTTCCTGTCTTGGACAAGCCATGTGACACTGTTTGTACCTAGTTCTTAAAATGGGAATAACGTCACTTCTGCAGAAGCCGCATAATGGATTCTTGCTGTGGAATTTTAGTTCTGTAATGTAAGATGAAGCAGATGTCCTGAAGGCAGCAAAGATTTTTGGCTCACTGAGTAAGAGACAGACAAGCAGAGTTTCTAACTAAAATACTGTTTGCTTAGTGACCCCTTCAAAGCACTTCACATCCTTTCCTGCAAGGCTGGGCTCCTAGGCTCCCTACAAAATGTTATTAGATTCCCAAGTTCCTTACTATTCTTAGTCTTCAGGGCACGAGAATTGGCAAAGAATTCCCTGGTCACAAAGATCTTACAGTCAAACACAGAGGTAATGCTTTAAGGAAGGTAGTTTGATGGTAAATGGGTAAATGTATTTTTGCATATAGACTAGGAAGTAGCATACATGGCTCAACTGTGGTACAAAAAAAATTCAGGGATTCAGGTGTGTAACACTCTTGCCTTAAGATGCCCATCCTAATCCCTCTGTAATCTCCACCATTTCAGTGTAAGAAATCCACAAGCTCTTAGCCTTCCTTTACATTCATCTCTTAGGCTAAGATACAGAGCTCTTGAAAATGAGTAATTGTGACAGACTGCACTCACCAAATGGCATTATGAGCACTGTTAATCTTTCTTGAAATGTAGGCAATATCTGCAACATAATTATTCTTCATGTCTCCTTTGTCCTTTAAAATGGCACAGTTTTCTTCTGACATTCACCTCCTGTGTTATTGATCCTCTTGACATCTGTCTCAGCAGCTTCCCAAAAGTTTTTCCCTTCTGGCAGGAGTAGGAATGGGACAGTCTGGGTTTTGACACCAATATCCAGAAGGGTTTTTGTGAACATGCTGCAGCATTTGCAATGATATTGAATTGGTGGCATTTCACCCTTAGTTGAGTTTTTGGCAGAATCCAGAAATGCCATAAAATTGCAGATTGGGACAGCTCTAAGAAAAGTATTGTGCGAATTTATATCCTCAAATCACATGAGTCTGGTGTAGGAGTTTTCTGAAGTTTTGTGAAGTATATGTGGGGTTTGTGCTCATTTGGAGGAATGTCCGCTCATCCACTTCTCAGCTGTGTTGGTGTGATTTTATATTTTAGATTTGTAGTAAAATTGTAGACTGCAAACTGTCAGCACCTTTTGCATGAGAGCGGTGATAGTGGATGTATAAGCAGAACCAATATAGCATCCAGTTTTTGTTTCAACCATCTTGGAAAAGCCACTTATATGGCAAGAGTATAATCCAATATTCTACTTAATTGCAAACTTCTGTCTCCTTACACAGCACTAATTACAGTGTTGGTCATGGACTACCTGTGACTCTGGGCAAGTAGTTTAATCCCTGTGCTTCAGATGCAAAGAAAATAATATATATTTTAAAAAATTGCAGTTTTTAAATGTTCAGATTACAAAGTGCTGGATTAATATATATTGTCAGTGATATTTATTTAAAAACTCAAAGAACACTTGACTGAAGAAGAACTGACAATATGTTTTTACTGCTAATATAAGCCTCCCCATGTTTACAGGAAAACACGTGAAACTTCTTTCTCAAAAGGGGAGATCCAGATTTTGTGTGTCAGCTTAATATTTTGTTTTTTAATCTTGATTGTTCAAGCAGTTTATGTTTGTTTTCACCAGGAAAACCAAAAGAACTGCTTGTTTCTTATCAAGAGAATCACTCCATTTTCTTTCATTATGGTTCAGCTGATTTTTAGTTTTTTTTTTTCTCAAATCCTTATTTAAAAAACTACAAATGGAGCCAACAATGAAAGATGGATGTTTAATCTCTGATAACAATTTAGGAGTTCCCAGAATCCTTTGATGGATCATTTTCTTCTATCCCATTATTCTCGGGGTACTCTGATAGGATTTAGCCAGGAAGATTTACATATAAAGACAGGATTACAAGCCTGTGTTCTTTATATCTCCTTTACAAACCTTTCAGAATTTGAGAGGATTCAGGGACTTTCAGCCTACCCAGAGCTTTTTCCCAGCAGATAGCCCTTTTTGTCCTAGAAGTTTGGCATGTGGCTACTGTGACTTGTCTTCTGTGTCAGTGACCCTTAATGCCTTTTTGTGTTAGTTTATAATTTCTTTCACGTTTACTCTTCTCTCTAAACAGGTGTTATTTGAGCTTGCCCGGTACCATGCTCCTTCCACAATTTTCTTGGATGAGCTGGAGTCAGTTATGAGTCAAAGAGGCACTGCTTCTGGGTAACCGATGAGAGCACTTCCTATGGCTTTAGGAGAATATTTGTCCCCCTTTTACTGCATCTTTTCAACAACGTGGGTGTGTTCAGGGGCTGACCAATGCTTAATCATAGAGTGTACCTGCTAGAACCAAGCCTTAGCTAAACTAAAGCCTGAGGCTTCTCTATAAAATTCATCAAGAGCATGATTGGGCCCCTGAAAGACTTGTCTTTTAGATTTTTTAGAGGAGCGGCTGAGGGAGCTGGAGTTGTTTAGTCTGGAGAAGAGGAGGCTGAGGGGAGACCTTATCACCCCTACAACTGCCTGAGAGGAGGCTGTAGCGAGGTGGGGGTCGGCCTCTGCTCCCAGGGAACGGACGATAGGACGAGTGGAAATGGTCTGAAGTTGTGCCAGAGCAGGTTTAGGTTGGACATTAGGAAAAATTTCTTCACTAAAAGGGCTGTCAGGCTCTGGAATGGGCTGCCCAGGGATGTGGTCGAGTCCCCATCCCTGGAGGGATTTAAAAGAAGGCTAGATGAGGTGCTTAGGGACAGGGTTTAGTGGTGGGATGGCAGGGTTAGGTTAAAGGTTGGACGTGATGATCTTAAAGGCCTTTTCCAACCTCGACGATTCTATGATTCTGTGCTTTTGTTGACATTATAATTACTTCAAGTGATAATGGTCATATTCTTGGCTTTTTAATAAGCAGTTTTTCTTTTGTTCTGTTGGCAACTTTAGGAGCCCCTTAGTGTGTTCTTGTCAGAATGCCTACCAGCTCCGAAAAGTATTGCTCCATGGAAGCGTTGCATACGCTGTGGGGATTTAAAGAGCGAGGTGTAGTAGCTGTTTCATTCACGGTAGATGAGATCAGTAGAGAAGGGAGTTGCGAGACTGTGTAACTAGGGGTGCTGTACTTCAAAATAAGGGATTTGAAGTGGAAATGAAGATGGGGCGGGGGGGGAAGCAACAGATTACTTGTAAAAGGCGAGTAAGAACCATCTGGTTTTGTGACACTTTGGACAGGCTTAGGTGTAACAGGGTAAGATAGAGTGTGCATGGTGGAATGGCATTTTTGTTAATGGGACAAATTTTGGTGGCATTGTCAGGACTTCCAGATGCAGGAATGGGAGGATGTTATTATTGTCATCCATGGTGCAGACAGTTTATAGTTAAAAACAGATTGAAAAGGTTAGGGATGGGGAAGAAGTGGAAGAAATATAAAAATATTGTTATAACCATTAGGAGCCCATTACAGTGGATTTTATGTACTGTAACTTGTATGCTCACAAAGATTTATAAATAGAATATGCTATATTGTAAAGATATAACCTGTAATAATTTTCAGTTAGTAGCTCTACATTATGGGCCAAATTTTGCTTTCTTATGTACTTCTAGAAACCCTCATTAACATCACTGGATTATATATTTGAATAAGGATTTTTATCTAAGATTATGTAGTTATTTTTACATATCCTTATTAAATATTGACTTGGCACCAATGTGTGGATGCCTTTTCAGAAATAAGCCATTAAACCTGAATTGTAACTTTTGCCATCTAAGGCCCTGATATTTTCTCTGGGTTTGATCCAGTTTCCAAGAACTCCACCTCTGGGACCAAGAGTTCAGATCGGTTTCCTGCAAAATTGGTTACCTGGGTCAGGGCCAGAATACTTAGCACTTTGCTTAAGTTCCCCTTCTGTTTTTGAGGAAGGATGCTTTCTGTGTGGTCTCTGCCCCATTTTGAAATTCATTTCAATACGGCGTATTTTTCTGCTTGCTTTTGATGGAACGTTTTGCAAAATACTGGATTTGGTAGTAGGTGTATCTTCAAGTCGCCACTTAACATTCACTCACAGAAAAATGCCAGTAGTTGCCCTGAATAGGTAGGTGTGTTAGTTATTTAATGGTAACTTCCATATATAAAAATTCTCTTGTCTAGATCAATCAATCAAAGCCGTAGCTGTTTTCCAGTAAACATCAATGTTGCGTGGAGATTAATATGAAGAAAAAAAAAAAATTTTTCTTTGGCTTCAGTGATAGTGAATTCTCCTCACTTTAATGCACTGAAAGAGTCCATTTAAGTAATCATTAGAAGGCTTGATTTTAATGCTTAGATGTTAGCTAATGGAGCTTAATCATGCTTTGAACTGGGGCAAAACTGTGACAAGGGCTCAGTTGCTGTGAATGACACTGTATAAATAAAGATGATTACTTTAATGCACTGAGCAAATAATGTTTCTCTGAATCTTGGTAGTGGTGAACATGAAGGAAGTCGGCGGATGAAAACAGAATTACTGGTGCAGATGGATGGCTTGGCCCGATCTGATGATCTTGTATTTGTTTTAGCAGCTTCCAATCTGCCATGGTAAGAGATCCAGAGAGTACATTTTGAATACATTTGCATGAGCTTCTAAGCACAGATAAAGATTTTATTTAGACTTTTGCAGAAAAAGCCTTGATATTTGGTTAAAGCATTTAAAGATTAATTTGGAGCTTTTACTTTTAAACTCTACAATTCTTGCTATTTGTGCCACATGAGAATAATCCATAATAAAGTCAACATATGCTGGTGCTACCAGCTGCTAATATTTAAAATGGAGTATTTGACTTTATAGGAAAGTTATTTACTATCTTTAAGCTAGGAAGGGTTTCAGCCTGGAACTGTAAGGTGCTTAAAACGTCTAGTGCTTAGAAGGATACTCCATAAATAGGAATGTTGGATTTTACTGGTATCAAATGTGACTTTTAAAAGTTGAGGGACAAAATTCTTCAGTTCCTTTAACATAACTTAGAATAGAAAAATAAACTGTTTAAGATTCGAACTAGGGCACTTCATCATGTTGGTTCTGAAAATGGGCAGGTCGTATATTGAGGGCACAACGGAGAGGAGTGGATGAGGTAGGGGGGTAACGTTTGCAGTGTAATGGCTGTGGATGGTTGGGGGAGCCCAACAGAGAGCAGAAAATGGCCAGCTCTTGTGCTCGCCTTGAACAGCATCTCCCACGGCCACTGTCAGAGCCAGCGTATTGATATGGCTTGATCATTCATCTGAACTAGTGTAGTGTATCTTTTCCTTTCACACAAAACATTATCAAATGGTTGCAAATGGTGCATGGGGAAAACAACGGCTGTTGGTTAAGCACAGGTATTTTTAACAGCCTGTTTCGTAGCTCACTAATCATTTCCCAGAGTAGGAGCCAACACCTTTACGGGGAATTGGAGTACATGGATGATGGGCTTGTTTTTGAAGTTACTTTTCATCAGTCTGGAACTAGTCTTTGGATTTCTGCCTGGCCCGAGACTCCCCCTGTCCCTGTGCTACCAATCCATGAAATCTTCAGTGGAAGAACATCTTTTTCCAACAGAGAAATCTGGGCATTGGAAGCAGTGAGGGGAACATCAGCAAAGTAAACTGTAGAAACTGTTTGGTGAGGGACAGTCTTGGAGGCAGATGTCTGCCAAAATGATGAGTTAGGCATAAGAAGGGGTTTTTTTCCATGCTTCCTCTTCTCCCTGAAGTGGACATGAAGCAGAGGAATACAAGGTGTCTGCCTGGGGCAGCCGGAATGGCTAATGTTTTGCAGTTTGCTGATCATCATAGCACTGGGGTCTTTCTTAATATCTGTGTCCCTAAAGGTGTGCAGGCCTAAGTGGGCCTATTCACCTCTCACATGTAGATGTGGTCAAGCTAGGACTCTGAAAAGGAGAAGACAGCAGTCTGGTTTCCAGGGAACTTCAAACCACAGTCTGGGAAACGTTTGGTGGAGCCCGATGGCAGGTGTTCCCAGGAACAACCTTGTGTGAGCAGGACCTCAGCAGCATTTCGAGGAGCAATATTGGAAATTTGACTGGAAGGCAGGCTGTTCATTGATGTGACGCTCGCCCAGGAGCACCCAACGGGAGCAAGTGAGAGCTCTGCACCTACAAAACCACAGGCTTCATTCCTGTGTTGTTTTTCATGATTAGTGATTTTTTGGCTGATTCTCATGAGGTTGCCATAGGGAGACCTGTTGGAAAAGCCTCTCTGTGTGACTGGAGGGCTCTGGGCTGTGATCAGCAGGCTGTTGCTGACCAACCGTAGGGAATGTCCAAGTCTGAATGTCTGTGTACCCACAGTTTTTGAGTACTTATAAAAAAGCATCAACTCCCAGAGTGTATTTTATTTTGCATCACGTATGAATATACTTCTTGGTCATGACACACCACCAAACATATGCTCACAAAGTTTGTGGTAATGCTTTATTTCTATCCTCAGCTGACCCCATTTTTGGCAGGCATGGCTGAAAGGCCAAGGGAACAGGCAAAGAGAACGAAACAACAGAAGTGATGTTGGTGGCTCAGAACTGAGGCTCAAATGTCAAAATTTTCAAGCAGTCCCATGTGGCCGGTAAGCCTGGAAAAACATGTTGGTGCTGAGGAGCCCAAGTCCTTCAGAGATGCAGAAGGATGTGGGTCCCCAAGTCTCCACAGCTCTGCCATACAGAATTTCCTGTGTGATGAACAAAGGGATGTTTTATCCCAGTCTGTCACCCTTCATGAACCTTGTGGGCAGTGTTCACAGCATAGAATTTTGGCACCTAACATAGAAGGCGAGTTCCCCCTGCTATGAGCCAGTCAACAGCAAACCAACAGATGCAGCAATTCAGAGCAATTGAGAGACCCGCAGGGGTCAGCGCTGTTTAACATCTTCGTCAATGACTTGGATGATGGAACAGAGTGCACCCTCAGCAAGTTTGCAGATGATACGAAACTGGGAGGAGTAGTGGATAGACCAGAGGGTTGTGCTGCCATTCAGAGAGACCTTGGCAGGCTGGAGGAATTGAGCCCACAGGAATCTTATGAAAGCTCAAGTGTGGGTGATCAAACACCGGCACAGGTTGCTCAAGGAGGTTGCGGAGTCTCCATCCTTGGAGGTGCTCAAAACCTGGCTGGATGCCGCCCTGAGCAACCTGCTCTGGCTGACCCTAATTTGAGCAGGGGGTTGAACTAAATGATCTCCAAGAGATGCCTTCCAACCTCAGCCATTCTGTGATGCTGTAAAACAAAGCAGGGTCTTAATCTAGGTACCGGGAGAGTAATTCAAAGTATTCCTCTCTTCTGAATGTAAGAAAGCCTCAGAGGAGTGGTCACCCAAGTTAGGTGTAGAGGCACGAGTTGCTGCATAAAAACAAGCAGTGTGTTACCCTTCAGTATCCCTCATTAAAATTAGATAAATTAAAACAAATACTTAAGACGGAGTCACTTGAGAATGACTCCATTCTTCTCTAATGTAAAGGCTGGAGTTTCTGTCCATCACGGGAGGAGATCCATTCCGTCTTGTTCTACAAGCCTGTCTTTCCCTTTACATTTTCTTTCCTAACGCAAAGCCTTATGTTTCCCATGCACTCGAGGAAGGATGCTTCTGAGAACCACCAGGCAGGCATCTTACCTGCTGAAATTCAAGTGCCAAAGTGGCAACATACTCAGAGGCTTTCATCTGCCTCTCTCCATGACCTGCCCAGGGCTTTCAGGCTCTTTAACCAGGAGAACGGCTGCATGGGCACCTCAAATTAATGTAGAAATTAGATGTACAAGTTCAGTACAGCTGGTTCCTACTGTGGCCCAACAGCGTGAGTACAAAGCCATTGCTGGCTTTTATAGCCCCTGTTGGTTTGGGGGATTTATGCCTTGGATAAACTTATTTTACTGGAATTTAAATCACTACAAAACCCACCCCATTTTGTGTTACAGTATCTACATGAAAGGAACTGAACTGAATTTTATTTAATTACGTTCCAGTTGTGTAAGAAAATGCTGAAAAATAATAGCTACTCTGTGTGTGAACAGTTAAGTTTGGAAGAGAATTAATACATTAATAATCCGTTTGTCTCTTTATGGTTCATTAGTAATACGCTATAAATGTTTATGTTATTGTAGCATCGTTACCCTTTTGGAAAGAGAAACTCTGAGCAGCGCATTGCACTTTTCCATGGTCTCTTAAATTATCCTGTGAGTAGCTGAGCTTCACATGTAATGCTGCAGCATGGCAGAATTAAAAGGGATCAGATGTCTTTAGACGATCCAGGTCTTTCTGCTCTTGCACGCTGTTTTGAAAGGAAAAATGGGGTATCTGAAACTCACTGAGGAAGAGTTCAGAGACAGCAACTGGTCCGAAGGTCACCGTGTGGCTGGTGCTGGATCTGGGGATCTTGGAGATGCATTAATGTAAGTGTGAGGCTGACCTCTCTCTGCTGCTGCAGAAAGAGATGCCTGCATCTGTCTTGTTACCACGTGCCCCTCTTAGGCAACTGATAAACTCTTTCTGGAAAGTCATGCAAAAATCACAGAATACAGTTTTGAGTGTTTTACACATTTGGGTTTGGATCATTTTGCAATTCTGAAGTGCTAATTTCTGCAAAATTGTTTCTAGGAAACATCAAAAATGACACAGCTTTTTTTTTAAGGTAGATCCAAAATGACAAGATTTCTATTTTGGGGGAACTGCTCCCACAGAAAGCTGGCAATCTGTGTTGGCACGAGGGTGGCAGCTGAGCCGTTGTGAGAAGCCAGCTCCCACTTTCAAAATTGAGTTTTATACCTGAGAGCTTAAATTTTCCTTTTGGACTTTCTCAACACTGCTCATGGGCAGGTTGGATTTCGTCCTCTCTTACATAAATCAAACCTGTGAGCATAATGACTGGGTTGGCTGGCAGAAATGTGCCTACCGCAGAGAATACGCTTTAAGATGTGGCTGAGCATAGGCTTGGAAAGGTGTTTTAGGGGGATGGAAGGCTAGTGAAAGCCATGAGCATCTCACAGCCCTGAGGAATTTGGGAGTGTCTGCTTCCAGAGAAGTTGGTGGGGTTTGAACCCCCTTTAAGATCTCAACTGTATGTTTACAGATTATTTTTATGTGTGTTAGTCAACATTCAGTCCTACTATAAGACCCCAGACTTCGAGATACCTAGTACTACAGCCCGAGGTTGTGGCTTCACAGCACAGCCCTGTGTTCTTGCAAACATTTGGTATTAAGCTGGATTTCAAGAGATTTGTTTAACTTGCGTATTTATTGATCATGAAAAAAAATAGTACCAAGCTGCTTTTAAATGTATGAAAAGAAGCCTAAACAAAGCTCTTTATGCTGTCCTAAGCTGCACTGCAGCTATTGATCTTCCTCTTCAGCCAGTGCTTGCTGCCCAGCCTCGCTTCCTGCTACTCATCAGCAAGGCACTTTCTATTGACAAATTACTTGTTGAAATGGTTCAACGTAATTAAATAAAATAAAGGCCTCGTTAGTGAAGAAATAAAGTGATCCTTAACCACGTAGTGGATGTTTCCTAATGTATTAGTGCATTTAATTCAACCTTCATTGCAGTGCTGCTTTCTTCTCCCTCCCCACCCTTGGGGTGGGTGAATCATCATGGAAGATTCAGGAGAGTGGAGAAGAATGGTGTGGGGAAGCCCTAAGAGGAGCAGGAGAAAATGTGGAGTGAGAACAAGCCCTCAGCTTGTGAGGGCTCTGCTCAGGCCCTCTGCACAGGAGGACGGGAGGTGGGAAGGATGAGCAGCTCACTCGTTCTTGGTGCCTTTTCCTCCAGAGCACCACAGTGACGATCGCGCTAGGCGGGGATTAATTATGGACCAGTCAGCCCTCATTGCTCTTCCTGGGTTCACCTCTGGAGTTGTTGAGGTCTCCTAGTTTCTGCCTAAAACACATTTGTTACCCTTCTTCCTTCTGGAAAGGAAAATAGGTGTCTTGTTTATCTTCGTGAAATTTGGGAGCGATAACGTGGTGTGATGCCTTGGGACGTCAACCTGGAGGAGCTCCAAAAAGTCACCCTCTTTTATAGGTCCTGTACAGCTTTGTGTATCTTCTCATGAGCATTTCTTAATATTTTTATTGGCTATTATTTCAGAGAGTATTTTGGTTGGCTCAGTGCTTATTATTCCGTTCTGGTTAATGTCACTTAACCTTGCATTTGATCACTGGCAAAACAATTTAGCAAACAACCTAAACACTGTAGATGATAACAAATATATTATGCCTTTCTTTTCCTCTTTAGCCAACAAACCAACTGTAACCTTTCTGGATAAATAGAGCAAGTTCTGTGCCTCAGGGGACTTATTTACAGAACACGGCTAGGGAGCTCATGAAACTTGAGGGACACCCCAGGAGTGCTCTGAAGCACAAGGAGTGATGGAAAATATCATCGTTTAGGGGATTTGTAGGGTATTGGCAGGGACTCTGGCTGTGGTTGTCCTTTGCCTGCAAGGGCGGTTTAGAGCACCTGCATGGGCGCCTCTAAAACCCTAAGAACTCTTGCTCTGGTTTTGCAGAGGATGGTGATATGGGTAAATAACAGCCAAGGGGTTGGTCAGCCAGAGAGTAATTATTAAACAGTAATTATTAAACAGCCAACCAAAACAATTTTGAGGAGAAGTTGACCTGAAAAATAGAGCGGGGACTCAAATGGTTCTTTGTCTGGTCTGGGTAGGACCCTGTGCGAGAGGCGTTGCACTGAATGTTGGATGGCATCTTAAACAACCTAAAAATATCAATAATAGTATCAATATACCAACAGCCATTGATTAGCAAACCCTGGTATTTACTTCTGAGGCCTTGATTAGAAGCACTGGGATGGATCTGAGTGAATTGCCGTTGTCCTCTGAGTTCCTGTTGATTTGGTTTTCTAATCTTTGCTTTCATTGCCCTTGGCTCAGCGCATGTGGAATAAGCTCTCCCAAACTGAGAGGTCCTTCCTGGGGAGAGAGGTGCTTCTGTCTGTGGAAAACCTCAACAGGCACCTATATGGGGATTTGGGAGCCCATTTTTGGTGTTCTTTATCATGTGCTATGCCAGTAAAAGACATTTGCTATTAAAAAATAAGGACAAGTCACCAAAAGTGACAGAAATAGGCTCTGTTGGTGTGCTACAGATCCATCTTGAGCTGGCTTGGAGCTCCCTGTAAATTAAAGAGGAGTTTCATACAAGAAGCGTTGCTGGAACGTTGACTTTGTTGGCAAAAAGATTTCACCCAGGGAATGAGGAAAGGTAGGGGGCAGGTTTATTTAAGTGTATCTATGGTCCCAGGTGGCAGGAGCACTCCTCCAACAGCTGGCTCCTTCCGCTCTGCCGAGGGTGGAACGGCGCTTAGGACTCCTGTTTTTCTGTCTCCACAAGACACACTGAAGTGAGATTCTCCTTGATGAGAGTTTCCCAGCAGGTATGAGGACTGGGTTATATTTTAAACTGAAATAACAAGCCTGTGACTGAATGGGGCCGGTAGAGGAAGACTGGTATAATAGCTCAGAGCAGCTCCTGGAGACTTCTGAGTGAGTAAATATTTTGTAGCAGCTATTTCTTCTTGAAAATTGTACGGGTGGCTGGGGTACTTGCAGACCATTCCCATTACACAAGTGACAAGGGATGAGCTGGAGCAGGAATTTGTATTCAGTTATTTAGTTGTGTGACTGTTAGATGCAAACAACTGGAAAACACTTGGGGGAAAAGAAAAAAAAAAGGATTAAAATGAACTGTTTGGATGCATGTCTGAGAGGAGCTGGCATGGTGGGCGTACCAGGACTCCTGACACTTGACAGAATCAGTGGCACTGGCAAGAAGGACGATTTCTGGATGGTGATGAAACGCGTTGAGAAAGGAACAGAAAGAAACATTCGTTTTTCTTTCGAGCTTCCTTTGTGCATCACAAACAAGTAAAAGTGAAGAGTAGTCCTAATCTTTTGTATTGTACCTTTTTTTTTAGGCAAAACACCTTTGTCAGGGTTGATGATGACAACATCATGGTTTTTGGCTCATGGACATGTTTATCCAGCCTGTCCATCCTTCACATGATCCTTTTTGTTTGGATTCTTTCCTTTGTGGCTGTATTATTTATAATTTGTATTGCAGGAGCAGTCTCAGATCGTCGTCTCATTCTGCCATAAACACGGCCCTCGTATCCAAGACCTTCAGTCGGTATTTTATACCTACAAAGCATCCCTTACAAAGTAGCAATTAATTAGTCCTGACAGGGCCCCAGACAGACAATTGGTAGTGTCTCCTTCATAGCAAAGGGAGAAAGGGAGAGGTTATTGCTGACGAGACATGCTGTAGATGAGTATCAGAGCCAGGGAAGATAACTACATCTTCTGATTGTTACTGTTACGCCTCATTGTCACAAGCCAGTGTATCGCTAACATACTGCACAGGAATACCCTGGATAATTAATCTTTTTCTTTCTTTCTTTCTTTTTCCCCCCAAATTAGGTTGGCAGAGTTACAGGTGGGGTTGAAAAATGTCAGTCCCCGCAGCGAGGAGCTTGCTGTCTCTGCAACAAGACACCCTGAGATGATTCCTCTCCTCCTTTGCTTGCAGGGAGTTGGATTCCGCCATGCTGCGGCGGCTGGAGAAGAGGATTTTGGTTGACCTCCCAAGTAAAGAGGCACGGCGGGTGATGATCCAGCACTGGCTGCCCCCTCTGAGCAACAGCGGAGGAGTGGAGCTGAGAACGGATCTGGACTACAGCTTGCTGGGCCAGGTGAGACAGCTCTGCAGCAGGGACAGTGCCCACGCCGTGCCTCAGGTCTTTCTGGGTGGGAACCGTAAGCAAGAGAGGCGTACATCACCCACGGGGGTGGCAGAAGAGGTCTGGAGCAGAGGGTGGGGACAGCACCTTCATATACAGCGACTGCGACCTCCAGAGCCCGGGGGGAAGGACCTCAGCTCAGCTTGAGGCTCCAGCCAAAGGGAGAGCAGCGAGGCACGGGGCTGAGCATCCCACAGGCGCCTGCCTGCCCGTGGAAATCACGGGTTTCACACAGCTCCGCTTGCAAAATGCTGTATCCTGATCCTCTCTGTTGAGCCAACTTTACAGCCTTAAATACAGGGAGGCTTCCAACAACAGCGTATTTTATCGCTCTTCTCGCCAGGCTGGGAGCACTTCCAATTCGTCGGGAGTAATGAACAGTTAATTGTGTAGGGAAGGTTTGTCACAGCTCCACGGCTGCGGGAGAAAAAAGAGCATTTCGACGGTGAAGAGATTCACTAGATACCCAAGCTTTTCTTCATTTAGCCCTTTGTCACATCCTAAATTCTTTGTAAATACCTTAACAGCTTACCCAATTGTCCCTTTTTACATCTGTACATCAAGACAGTCCTGCTTAGTTTTTTATTTAATAAATGTCAATGAGGAAATGCAGTTATCTTATTAAGAGGGAAGCTGGGAACAGATACAGAAAGATGAGTTTTATTTGACCTACGGAAAATTGCCATTTAAAAAGAAAATGCCTGGTATCTTCCTTCCTGGAGCCCCTCTGCTCTGGGGCCAGGCTGGGAGAGTTGGGGGTGTTCAGCCTGGAGAAGAGGAGGCTGCGGGCAGAGCTGAGTGCGGCCGGTCAGGGCTTCAAGGGGGCCCAGAGGAAAGGGGGGGACAAGCTTTTTCGTAGGGTCAGCTGGGACAGGACAAGGGGGGATGGTTTTAAACTGAAGCAGGGTAGGTTTAGACTGGATCTAAGGAAGAAATTCTTTGCCATGGGGGTGGTGAAACCCTGGCAGGGGTTGCCCAGAGAGGGGGTGGAGGCCCCATCCCTGGGACCATTCCAGGCCAGGTTGGACGGGGCTGTGAGCAACCTGATGTGGTTCAAGGTGTCCCTGCTCCTGCAGGGGGGTTGGGCTGGGGGACCTCTGGGGGTCCCTTCCAACCCAAAACATTCTGTGATTCTACGATTCCTTGCTCCTACAAGGTACTGTGGGCATTCGAAACAAGAAAAGCAACATAATGTTAAGGGGAGGGTATACATAAATGTGTGTGTACGTGTATATATACACACATGCATTTCAGACAGGAATAGACTTTACAAATATTTTATATAAATATATATAGAATAGATATGCTTGTAAATGCCATTCCCATCCAATCTGTAAGCCTGTAAGCTGTAATGTATCGTTCTGATCCCGTCACAGGAAACAGACGGGTACTCCGGCTCAGACATAAAACTCGTGTGCAAAGAAGCAGCCATGAGACCAGTGAGGAAAATTTTCGATGCTCTTGAAAATCATCAGCCAGGTACCACAGCTCTGAGTACAGAATCCGGTCTGGGAAACGCTGATCTACTGCTGCAACTCTAGAAATTGTAATACGTTAACCCCAGCAGGTGGAGCTCTGTTATCTGCCTAGAGAAGTTTTAAACTGTAAATTTCTAGCACATCTGCCTAAGCTAACGTTTTGGAAAGTCAAGCCTTTTTTTAAAGCTGTCAATGTCTGTGCCCTGTGCACAAATACAAATTTATCCTTATCTCACTAGGTTAATTCTGGTATTTTTTGTATATTATGTGTTGCATTAGGCAGGGAGATAAAAGAATGCCTTTTTGTAATAATAACAGTATTTAATCAATTCTCTTCTCTTTAGGTAACAGTAAGTTACCCGTCATCCGATTAGACACGATCACCACAGCAGATTTCCTGGATGTGATCGTCCACACCAAGCCCTCAGCGAAGAATCTAAGCCAGAAGTACACAGCTTGGCAGAGAGAATTTGAGTCAGTTTGAAAGGGAAGAACCCCAAAAGACTGAAAACTTCCAAGACTTTTGCTATCCTAAATGGCATCGCCTTGCCTCCAAAGGATGGAATGGTGATGGGGGAGGAAGTGCTGTTGTTTCCAGGGAAGCGAATGCAGTGAGAAATGTCAGGGGGAAGTCTTCGCTCTCAAAATTTAATGGGGAACGGGGCGGGGGGGGAAAGTTGTTTGGTTATTTTTTATTCGCCATTTTCAGTGCCCATTAAAAAAAACATTCTTCGTGGAAATAATGTAATGGTACTTGCTATGTAACGAAGCCTCCAGCCTTAATTTTATGTATAAAACTTACCGATTGTTTGTCAGTCTTTATTTGTGATGGTTGTTTACAGGTTTGGGGTAGAAGAACTGGAGCAGAAAGCTTGTTAAGAACAGTTAGTCAGAGGATTAGTCTAATTAGATCCTCCCTTTCCGAGACTCACTACAGCACCACAATCAGCATAGCTTTGCCAGCAGAGACCTGCACGCCTTTCAAACTAAGTCGCTGCTTTCAGTGAAATTTGGGACCTTAGCAGTGCCTCGTAAATCTGGTTAGTTTGTCATCGCTTGCTTTCATCTGAGATCCAAGCCTTGATGTGCCACATGTATTACTTTCCAGTTGGGTTGGGGTATTTCCAAGGTGGAAAAGGCAAGGAATTAGAAGAACTTGGAGACACTGTAGAAAAATCAACAGATTTAGGCTAATCTAGAAACTGTATCAGTGGTTGCCCCACTGGTTTGCAGCCAGCCATGAAATGCGAATGGTGAGTCTTTGCAGCGCAGTGGCAATTACGAGACGAGTTGTTGGGAGACTTCTCTGCTTATAAACATGGCCGGGTAACCAGCCAGGGCTGCCTCATCTTTAATCTTTTAATTAGAAATTTTGGTCAGCCATGGGGTCACCCTCTACAACTGCCTGACAGGAGGCTGTAGCGAGGTGGGTGTTGGCCTCTGCTCCCAGGGAAGGGGCGATGGGACGAGGGGCAACGGCCTCAAGTTGTCCCAGGGCAGGGTGAGGTTGGGCCTGGGGAACAATTCCTTCCCCAAAGGGCTGTCAGGGGCTGCCCAGGGAAGGGGTCGAGTCCCCACCCCTGGGGGGATTTAACAGCTGGGCAGCCGAGGTGCTGAGGGCCAGGGTTTGGGGGTGGGATGGCAGGGGTAGGGGAACGGTTGGGCTTGATGATTTTAAGGGTCTTTTCCAACCTAAACAATTCTATGATTCTGTTTTCAGGCTCTCAGGTCTCACGGCTGCCCCTCTCTTACCCTTCCTCTTGCTTGGCAAGACAAGTTATCCTCTTTGTGGTTTTCCTTGTGTTTTCCCTGCCCAGGCTTGTGTGCAGCTGCTTTCCTGAGGTACCACGGTCTTGCAGGCTTGCCAGCAGGCTCTGGGACCTCTAAAGCACTGACAGTCTCTTTTGGTTTTTCCCTAGCATCACTCACGTTGTCAGCAGTCTTTACAGGAAATGCCTGCACAGGGTTTTGCTACAGACCTCACCCCCTGAACCCAACTGTGGGCCAAAGACCTCCCTTACTTACTCCAAGCAGAACCCAACAGAGGTTCAGAATTGTTGGCCTGAGCGCTAGGTGTGCGTATTTATTCAAAACTGTAGGCTACGATTTACGAGGGCGCACAAACAGTATCCAAAGATGGCCTTTGCTCCTGGGGGGTTTAGTGTTGCTTGTGTTTCTACTGCCGAGTCTCCATTCTGTCTCGGACAGAGATTAAATCTGAACACAGGTCACCCCCCACCATGTGCGGCTGCAGACAGAGCCTCCTTCGTGTAAGGAGAGCTTCCCATTCATTCATCACGGTCATTTTTCTTAACAACAACGAGCATGGCTCATTAACACAAAACTGTATTTTCGATAAGGTTAATACTCCAGTAATGTATAATTACAATCTAATAATTTAACACTCGGGAGCACTGTAAAACAACTGTAAAGGACTTTGATTATTACAGTTCGCAAATGGACCAGAAAAGCTATTTACCATCATTACAAAGTTGGTTCAGAGTGGTGGCTTTAGCACTTAGGAAAAGCACGGCGTGCTACAGAATTAAATTTCATTTTACAACTCTCCAAACCAACTATGGAAAAACTGGAATCTGTCCCCATGGTTTGTGAAGGATTTTTCCTGTAACATTAAAAAGAAACACAAAAAAACCCCAACAACAGTGAAATTTTGCAACTGGAACATTAATAGGACCCTGCTGAAGTCTAATTTAAAAAATTCACGGTCTCCAAGGCATTTAATACCAGGGTTTTGTTTCTGTACCATTCTTTTTAATAACAGCATCTAATTAAAACATCTGTAAAATGCTGACAGTTTTAATTTTATGTAAAATTTGAAAAACAAAACCCAGGATCTGTTCTAATGAGAGGAAAGATATCAACAGTAGTTATTATTAAACAACAGTGATATTTTAATTTAAAAGTCACTTCTAATCTCTACCTTTAAATTAGAGCAGAGCAGAGGCGTGCTCAGTGAAATCACTACAGGCTGACTAGTTAGTCTTGGAGCTTTATTTACTTGAGCATTTCCAGTGTGGGGTTTGGGTTTGGGTTTTTTTTTTTTCAGTTTAGCTTATTCGGCAGGAGAAGGGTGACACTTTCCAGGCAGGGCTTTTCACCAGTTACTTCTTGAAAACTGAAGATCAGCAGAACTCCCTGCCACGCCCCCCGCGTCGCTCCCGAAAGCAGCTGTGTGGGCTGTAGCCCTCCTGCCTCACCTGCTGGGCACCCAGGGTCCCTCGTCACCTCCTCGAGAAACGACAACAGGGAAGGGGCTTTGCCACGGCTGGGCTGGGGCCCCACGCTGATCTGATGCAATGCATGCATTGAACCTGTGACCTTCATTTTTGAAGCAAGAGTAAGGGAAATGATGTGAAAACTGATGCCTCTTCAAACTAGCTGTTCCCTTTCTCATAGCAGATGCTCTAGGATATGTTCCACTGCCTCCGGGAAACTCTCACAGGTTAAGTAAGGAGCCGGATTGATTTTGTCTTCGTCTGCCGGTCGATATTTACCTGTAACAGATTAACAAAGAGATACATTTACCAAGGTCCTTTGGGTATCCTCATTTCTTCACAAAAATTACAGCCTCCTGGGCTCAGTAACAACCAGACACGGTAGGAGGAACGCCCACCTGAGGTTCTCCCACAACAAACATCCCACAGGTCTTCACTGAAGAAAGACTGAGCCTTCCTGAAGATTCCTTTGGGGCGGCTCTGCCTCAAAAGCAGTGTTACTTATGCACTGGTTTCACTCTACTGAATCATAGAATCACAGAATCCCAGGTTGGAAGGACCTCGAGGATCATCTGGTCCAACCTTACTAGGCAAGAGCACAGTCTAGACAAGATGGCCCAGCACCCTGTCCAGCTGAGGCTTGAAAGTGTCCAGTGTGGTGGAGTCAACCGCTTCTTTCACTGGCTAGACAGATACTAGTGTTGTAGGTTCATGAAATGGTAAGAGTTGTCGTCTTCCCTTCTGGGTTCTGTGAGGAAGAGGAGGATTACCTGCTTTTATTTTCAACACAATGGACTGTGAGGCACGAGCAGCTGCCCCCTCGAGAAGACCTTACCCAGCCCACGGCACCACCAATAACACTGATAATACCCGTCAGTCCCTTAAGGATCCACTTTTGTCTGAAGCAAAATTACTTTTACAATCTCCGGTGTAATTACTAAGGGGTGTCACCAGGAGTTCCCGAATGATCACAGGTTACACCACTGTGACTGATTTTGGCAATCTGCGATGTCACAGTGACAGTTCTCACTCTTCTTTGACCAGTGCTTGAGGATCCGAGAGTCCTTAGAGAAAAAAATTCACACCTACAAGATCAGCTGCCCCCATCTATTATGTCTTATCATCCTGCTATCAGTTCAGGGCCTGTGCTCTAGCCCTGTTCCTGAAACATTAAATGTAACAGCATTAGGAAAAAACTTCTTCACCGAGCGGGTTGTCAGGCTCTGGAATGGGCTGCCCAGGGAGGTGGTTGAGTCCTCATCCCTGGAGGTATTTAAAAGAAGGATGGATGAGGTGCTTAGGGCCAGGGTTTGGTGGTGGGATGGCAGTGCTAGGTTAACGGTTGGACTCGATGATCTTAAAGGTCTTTTCCAACCAAAGTGATTCTGTGATTCTATATCGTGACTTAATCGCCATCTACTGCTTGACAGGCAGCCACGCTGCAGCTGAGGAAATGTATCTGCTGCGTTCACCCCAAAATGAATGGGGTGATGGACTCGGGGTCTCCTGGCAGCCCCCTGGTGAGCAAACCGCAGGAATGGCGGGCCTCCACAAAGCACCAGGGCTCGACGCAGGGCTCAGAGCATACCTCTGCTTTGGGCAGGGGGCTGCCAGTACCCAGGGCCAGGTCACTGAACACACCGCCGTCTCCCGAAATGGCTGTTCCATCGAATACTCACCGGTCCTTACCAATATCCCACGCATGCCCGCGTTCTGGGCGCCACCAACATCATCCCGGCAGTCCTGGGACAGAGCAGGAGACCAGCCGGTTAGTGGTCACGGACACGATTTGTTAACAAGTTTTTCAGGACGTGCTCTGCTTTGCACGTCACTAACCAGCCACTTAGAAGCAGCTACACGGAGTCAAATCTTTTAGCTACCTGTTAGACAAACTGTCACAGGAATGATTTACTACATGCCTGATCAGACAGCGACTGAAGTAAGAGAACTAACCCCGTGGACTACACCTTAAATCCTGCAAGTTTTGACGGTTCACTTTTTACCCCTCGTTTAACCCCCGCGCTTTTCGAAAGATCTGTTTGTGGTGCTTGAGAGGCACAACACCACAGCAGAGACGAGCGCTACGTGAACAGGCAGGGGATGAGGTGTTTGGTCCCCACGTACATCACCGATCATGACGGCCTCCTCTGGGGCGCAGTCGGTGCCCCGCAAAGCTTCTAGGAAGAAGGTTTTCTCTGGCTTCCCCACCACTGTCGCCTTGGTGTCCGTCGCGTATTCCAGCCCAGCTACAAAAGGTCCAGGTCCCAGAGCCAAGCCGTCTTTTTTCTTGAAATATCTGGCTTTATGTATAGCTATAAGAGGAGCCCCATCCAAAATCAGCCTAAAGAATGAATGAAGAAGGAAGTACAAAATTTGTATTAAACCCCCCGATATTTACAGCTGAAGGCCTGAACTGGCTTTCATTTAAGTTGATGACAAAACTCCCACTGATTCTCACGGAGCCCAAAATTATAATGCAAGCTCGCATTCATTTGGAGAGTTAAATATTAAGTTCCTTCCTTTCTTTTCCCCAGAAACATTCAATAAAACAAATCCCCCAAATAAAGAATTTATAATCTTGAGGATTTTAACAGGTTAACTATTTTTAAATCACCCCTCTCTCTCTCATGCAGTTAAGTCCATTACTCTCAGCAGCCTCACTTTTCACTAAGGCAAACATCCCAACATGAGAACCCATCTGACTTCCCTGTGCAAATATTCTAAAACACATTAGCCACAGGTAGCGGCTGTCGGTAGCAGTTTGATGGCCACAGCCTTGAACTCCTTGCTTGGGCTGAGAACACAGCAGTGCTTTCAGGATGCTGCTGCCAGGAAACCTGCAGCCCAGCAGTTCTCGGGACTGTTGGTATCGCCTGTAAGAGCCGAACAGCTACGTGCTTCCAGCAGAGATTGGGCGTTCAGGTGAAAACCAGGCAGAAGGTCTACCATTTTACCTTAATTTCTATTTTAACGTTGGCAGAATTACAGTAACAAGTTACATGAAAAAGCACAAAGATAACAGGTGCAGTCATGTCCCACCAAATTCCCCAGTTAACAGCGCCATGACCGAGCCTTTTGGAAGCAAAGCTGGATTTGAGCTCCTCGTTGTTGGGAACCAAAAACTCCAAGTGGAAGATAGTGCAAAGCAACAAGTCAGCAGATTCCCAGCATTTCTGAGGATGATAGAAGGGTCACAGTTCCGCAGACAGCATCTCTGCCTGCCAGCTGACTACCTGTTTAACACCTGCACAGAACATGGCATTGTCTGGAGTGGGTGGAAAAATGTAAGGGAAGAAGTAATTAAGAAACTGGCGTTGCTCCACCAACCTCAGCCAGCACCTCCTCAGCCTCGCCACCCTGTCACCCCTGTCAATTCACTTCATGTCTGCTTGAGGGCTCTCGGCTAACGCCTGCCTTGTAAAACCCTTGTGGCAGGGAGGGCGTCTTCTGAGCACACACGGTGCCTGAGCAGTGGCCCCGTGACAGCAAAGTAATAAAGAGGAGCTGAAGAGGGCTTGCTTTCACAGAATCTGGACCCAATCCTTGATTCCTCCGTTTCTGTCACCCGCCCGGCAGTTCTTCCTTACAGCAGCCCCAGCAGCTCCCAGTCCTGCAGCAAAGGGAAGCCTGCGTAGCTGCTGCGCTGGAGGAATCCTCCCGGTACTACCAAGCACAGCAAGGTTCCTGCCGTCCTGCCCGCCCCAGCATCGGATTCAGTGCAACAAAAGCGCCCCCCCCCAGTATCTGTAACAGCTGAGGTAACACTGCCAAATGCTTCACCGTGGATTTTACAGCACCTTCTTCAGGCGCTGCAGGCAACTCCAGCCTTTATCACAACAGGCAGGAAGGTAACTAGCAAAGTTGGAGGATAGAGACCTGACCTCACTGGAGGATTGAGACCTCCCCTGGAGCCCTGCGTCCAGCTCTGGAGCCCTCAGCACAAGGAGGACATGGACCTGTTGGAGCGGGGCCAGAGGAGGGCTACTAAAATGCTCCGAGGGCTGGAGCCCCTCTGCTCTGGGGCCAGGCTGGGAGAGTTGGGGGTGTTCAGCCTGGAGAAGAGGAGGCTGCGGGCAGAGCTGAGTGCGGCCGGTCAGGGCTTCAAGGGGGCCCAGAGGAAAGGGGGGGACAAGCTTTTTAGTAGGGCCAGCTGTGACAGGACAAGGGGGGATGGTTTTAAACTGAAGGAGGGCAGGTTTAGGCTGGATCTAAGGAAGAAATTCTTGACAATGAAGATGGTGAAACCCTGGCAGGGGTTGCCCAGAGAGGGGGTGGAGGCCCCATCCCTGGGACCATTCCAGGCCAGGTTGGACAGGGCTGTGAGCAACCTGATGTGGTTCAAGGTGTCCCTGCTCCTGCAGAGGGGTTGGGCTGGGGGACCTCTAGGGGTCCCTTCCAACCCAAAACATTCTATCATTCTATGATAGAGGAGAAACAGTGGCCATTATCTTCAGGGCAGAAAGGAGGATTCATTTTCCCCTTAACCCCACCTGATTTACAACAACAAAAAAAAAAAAAAAAAAAAAAGCCTTTAAGAAAAAAACCAAGGTCTTGCTTTGCCCCTCCACTGCCTTTCTGGAGCTCTGCTGCAGCTCTGCTCCAAGAGGCAAGCTGCATGCTCCTTGGAGAACGTCTGCGCCTTCCCACACGCTCACAGAGCAGCCTGGGTACTGCAAGTACTATACAAATGATAGTATTTCATTTCACTTAATTATCACAAAACACTTCTGTTGAATCAACGCGTTCCAAAGCAAGCTCAACAAGAAGAGAGCTGGCATGTGTATCTGTGAGCAGCCAGGTATGTTCACAATGGGAGGATGCCTCCAGGATACAGAAAAATTTAATTTGACAGTAGCACCACAACCGCTTACATTCAGCAGTTTGCAGGAGAGATCTCACCTGAGAGAATTCTTTTAAATGCAGCATCAAAATCCCTTGTATACAGAAAGAGAAATTCAGTCTCAGTCATTTCAAACGGTGCCTAGAGAACAGCCGTACTCTATGTATGTCTTTTGGGACTCACACCGGGCTAGATTTACCTAACCTAATGTTGGGTATCAACCGAGTAGTTGCCTACCAGGTAATTAGCCAGCCTGGGCTCTTCACAGTCGGTGGAGAGGAAAAAAAAGCACTTCTAGGGCACAGTTCAACTGTCCTATTTTAAGCACTACTAGGGGAAAAATGAACGATGCCTTACAAGCGCCTCCTCTCTCCCACAGGAGCCCGGGTCACCAGCTCAGATACAGGCATCGGCACGGTAGGTATCTGCGTTTAATCAGATTCACCTTAAAGTTTTGCTATGAGCAATGAAAATCCCAAGTGACTCAATTATCTGAGCAGTAAAGGACAAGGAATAAAGTAAAGGACATGGCATAAGGCTTGAGAAGAAGAGAATGTGGCCAGCAGTTAGTATTTCCATTAGACCAAACAAAACTGACACCAGCAAAACAGTTTACCCTCAACAGAGGATCGGGGGAAAAACCCAGAACAAGTCAAGGAGATGTTAAAGATCAGACAGAGCCCATCTGAGGGCCTCTGCCCAGCCTGAAACACAGGATGGGGAAAACACCGGGCAAATCCAGGACAGATTCACAGCTGAAATCTTCCTCCAGGCAGACCAGTCAGCCAAGCGGCTGGGAACGCGCCTGCCACAAGGCAAGGTGAGCAGAAGGACTCGGCCTCGCTCCGCACTCGGCCGCACCACCCAGGCAGCCCTGGATATAGGATGCTCAGGCAGCGTGGACTCCATGCCACCCCCTGAAATACTCCTCTCTCTTGGGCAGCACGGCCATGCTGTGCCCACGGCGGGGAACTGGATTCGGTCTTCAGCACCTTCCTTCCATCACCACAGCAAGTGTCCAATTCTGTGTTTAATGCAAAAAGCCCAAATCCAGCCCGGGGCAACCTTGCCCACCTCCACGGGGCCAGTCCCGCAGGCTTTCCTGCGTGTGCTGGCCACGGGAAGCCTGGGGCTCTGAGGGACTCTGAATGCAATGACTGGTTTCTTGTTTTAAGTGTCCAGGTCTCCATCCCGAGGCAGATAATGACTATTATTCAAACAATTAATATATTCATGACAGGAATCTCAATAAATAAAATGATGTAAGCACTGGAATACATGATGGGTTAAGTTCACGCAGTTGTGAAATTAGAGTCCACTCGTGAGTGCGCTGTAAAACTCTAAAATCAATGCCACTGGCAAGATGCACTTATAAGGCTGCCAGAGAATCACTGTGGGTCAATATGTGTTCTTATGACATAGAACTGGCATGCAGATAAGGACAGCTTTGGCTTCTTACTCCACGGAGCCTCCGTAAGATCCTGTTGAGCAGTAACTGATACTCCCTCTTTGGATTTAGTGGTTATAAAGACCGATTAAGGTGCTTGAGATGGGTTTTTTTTCAAATTCCATGGTGAAAAACTGCGTGGCAGCCATCACCCCACGTGCAAAGAGTGGCAAGGACTCACTGCACGTATTGCAGTGCAGCGGGGAGTTATCCAGGGCGTTAGGAGATGTCCTCTTTAGCTCTGAGACAGCACTAAAGTTGGTTACCAGTGGCCCACGGGGGGTAGCACTCCCGCAGCTGGGATGGGCTGTGCAGGCGGGTGCTCCTCCGCTGTCACAAGGCCAGGCTGATGAGCTTGGCCTAAACCGCCGCTGAAGGGCAGTGGGTTCAGAGAGCTCCCAGCGAAATGAAAGGGAGGTACAGCAGGGCTCTGTTGGGGTGCAGGGGAGGTGGGGTGTTCAGGCCACCTTTCCCTGCACATTTCACAACAGACGAAGGGCACGTCACCGGGGCTAAACTCAGCAACAGGCACACGTTCAAGTCTTTGAAGCCAAAAGGTTTTTTCAGGTTAAAATCAAGAGCACTGTGCTGAGCTAGAACTAGAGAAGGACGCATAGCTATTCACCGCCGCACACACTATTGCATCTTGGCTCCTGTACAGGCACAGATAGATATTATCTGATTTACCCCTTAATCCACACCACAAAATGAAGAGCTTTAGAAATAAGGCAGACCAGATCAGATCCATAGTTCACCTAGCCCAGCAAATTGTGCTGGCCACACCTGAACACAAGATGCTTCAGAAGAAATTGCTAGAAATCCTGTAAGGAATAATCTGCCCTAACTACTGGATTTCCTTCCCTATTATATTAAAGCTCCGAAGGCTGAGGTTTGAACACACAAGCCATCTCCCGAGTACTTCCCAACATCCTTGGTTTTGCGTATTTCTTCTTGAAGCATTGCTAACTTTTTCACCTCAATGATAACATGACTGTACTTCCATAGTTACAGACTGAAAGCTATAAAAACCAGGGCTGGACTGCTTGAAGCTCACGGTTAAGGTCCCAAACCACTCAGGTTAATGGCTCTCTCTCAGACACGGAGGAAGACACCATAATCCCACTATGTAACGGTGATATTGCTACCACCCTCCTCTCCCCAGACAAGAAGGATTTCCTCATCCACACAGAGGTACAGAGCCCAGCACAAGACAGCCAGTGTTCACAAAGCCACCAGGAGGGGCTGACTTACCGAAACGCTCTGTTCATCATCTCATAGTGAAAGTGCTCAGGAGCCAGTCCTACCACCACTGCATTGGGGTCATCAGTGGCCATCCCTGGAAGAGCAAAACATGACTCTGAGCACAGAGAATTTCATTCACACTTGGCAGCGCACAGTCAACAAATGCAATTAATCACTTTACAGCAAGAACGAGCGTTTTCTGACACAGACACATCACATAGACTAGTTTTATGTCTTTTAGAAATGAGGAAAGCGCCTGTGGAAAAGGTGCTGATCTCTCAATCAACTAGATGACTTCTAGGGGTCCCTTCCAACCCAAAACATTCTATGACTCTATGATCTATCCGGATTCTGCCGTCCTTCACGATGGACACAACTCTGTGACTGGATAGTCTTAACAGCTTAACAGCTTAATCCCCTGCTGAACAGGGATTCTCTCACTGCCTCCACTGAAATGCAGCAGAGCACACAACTCACTTTTTTAACCTAATGACTTTTTGTTATCAAAGAATCTCTTTCTACATAAATCCATCTGCTTTGTAAGAGAGTAAAGCAGGAATCATAGAATCATAGAATATTTTGGGTTGGAAGGAACCCCCAGAGGTCACCCAGCCCAACCCCCCTGCAGGAGCAGGGACACCTTGAACCACATCAGGTTGCTCACAGCCCTGTCCAACCTGGCCTGGAATGGTCCCAGGGATGGGGCCTCCACCCCCTCTCTGGGCAACCCCTGACAGGGTTTCACCATCTTCATTGTCAAGAATTTCTTCCTTAGATCCAGCCTAAACCTACCCTGCTTCAGTTTAAAGCCATCCCCCCTTGTCCTGACACAGCTAGCTCTACTAAAAAGCTTGTCCCCCCCTTTCCTCTGGGCCCCCTTGAAGCCCTGACCGGCCGCACTCAGCTCTGCCCGCAGCCTCCTCTTCTCCAGGCTGAACACCCCCAACTCTCCCAGCCTGGCCCCAGAGCAGAGGGGCTCCAGCCCTCGGAGCATTTTTGTAGCCCTCCTCTGGCCCCGCTCCAACAGGTCCATGTCCTCCTTGTGCTGAGGGCTCCAGAGCTGGACGCAGGGCTCCAGGGGGGGTCTCCCCAGAGCAGAGTACAGGGGCAGAATCCCCTCCCTCGACCTGCTGGCCACGCTTCTCTTCATGCAGCCCAGGTAAGAAGACTAGTGAATTCCATTCCATTTTTCTATTCCCTCAAGTCACAGAAAACTCCACCTTGGGTGAAAAGCCTGACTGTTGTTCTACATATTGGTCTGGTTATGCTGGCAAAGATGGTATTGCAGCCATGGGGGTTGGACTCGATGACCTCTAGAGGTCCCTTCCAACCCAAAACATTCTATGATTCTATGACCTAGAAGTTGTTACACTGGATTAGTTTGGGCTCTTCTGGGAGATCTTTTTTTTAATGTGGATGAGTTGCCTCCAGAACGGCTTGCACCTCCTTGGTCCTGCACCGCTCCAGAGGAGCATGACTGTTTTACATGGCAGTGCCACCTCTGAACAGAACCAGCGATGGAAGCAGAGTAGCATCTAGAGGAGAAACAGGAGTACCAGAAAATTTTATTTAGGACAGGTTAAGTGTCAGCTGCATCCTGCACTTCCTGGGGGTTTTGTTCTGCCTTCACACAGCATATCCTCTCCACCTTTACCGGGATAACCAGAGCTCCTGGGTCTCCAGAGAGTGTCATCACAGCCTGCTGGCTGACATCTCCTGCTGCATGTCCTTCAGTGAGCTCAGGCAGCAAAACGTACGCTCAGAGATGCCATGTGGATTTGTGACACCATCCAAAAGCACCTGGGTCCTTTAACCAAGAACAGATTACATTCATCCATCTGTGACCAACGTAATGGAGAGATTAGCCAAGAATAGTTCAATAGCAGCCATTAACAGGAATTTAAAACATTCTCCATTCTACTTAAATGTTTCAAGAGCAGCACTGAGAGCGAAACCGCTTGTAGCAAAACCAAACCAATCCATTCCAGATCCAAGCAACACAGAAAATGCCACCAAGGTACTCTGCTGATACTTCTGTCTTTGCCACCTTGTACAAAATTAGCATCAGCTACTGTAAAACTGATGGAGATTAAACTGATTTAACGACCTCTGGTGAAATAGTTGCTGTCTCTGCTGTTTCTGACCCAAGCAAGCCTTCCTGCAAAAACAAATACAGAATATTGCTGGGGGCGTATTTCTCTGGGTATGACATTAGGTGGAACAGATTATCAGGTTTCATTGCTCTCACAGCCCACAGAGGCTTTTCTCCTGAACACTTATCTTTCTGAAGATTACCAACGAGACTATGGCACTAAAATTTAACAGGAAATGTCTAGCTCCTAGCAAGATTAGAATCTACTTAAATTACACCGCCATAAGGATTTCAGTTCACAAGGCAAGGGGCAGGGAGCAACGGTAAGCCATCCACGTTTTTGCTGCCTTGACCTTAAACGAAATCTTAATATGCAATATGCAGTTTTCAACTCTGAGTACGTTAAAAAACATGGGTATCTTCACTACTCTTCAAACAACGATGTGGTTAAGTCAAGGACTAACCGTCCTAGCTTCAGGCACCTGCCAGGCATGTCCAAGTTAGAACATATCATCTTCTACTCCCCTTATTGTTGAGGGAGGGAAATGGGAACATCCAAAAGTAAAGCAAGTTTTAACCGGGTTTTTAGAGGTGACAATCTAGACAAGTCAGGGCAATGAACCTTCTGTCACCAATTAAGGTATCAAAGTACATGGAGTGAGACCTAGATGGTCAATACAAGGTAAGTAACAATAACTACCTGGAGATTTTACATTTAATAATAATCTACTAAGAGAGAAATAGCCTCCTGCATGTGCCTACACACTGGCTTTTCAGCTCTTTATGAGCAAAACCTCTGTACAACAGCTGAGGGAAACCTGATTTCCAACAAACTGATACATCCTTACTATGGAACAAATCAGCACTGGAAGGTGCAATAAATCCACAATGATCTAGTGATATGTATTACTTTTTTTTATTTTACACTGGAAATGAATAAAAAGTATTGAGTTTTATCCAAATTCCTGACTATTTGAAGGTTTTGGCTGCCATTTCCACTATTCCACAAGAAACTATGACCTCAGACTGTTTAATGTGAACTTAAAAAGAAGAAAGGACCTTTGTGGCTCTAGAAAGTTCCACATTTCAGACTTTGTCACGGCTAGTGGCATATATATATGATTGTCATTCTACAAAACGGAGCACTATGCTTCCTTAGTTGTTCAGTAACTTCCCCCACACTGTTCTCTGACCACCTCACCTGTGAAATCAGGCAGGGCCTTATCATCCACCAGGAGGAGAGGCCGCACCTTCCTCTGCTCCAGAAGATTTCTGGCTGCTGTCAGAGACGTGAAGATCTCATTTTCTGCAATGTCAAATCCCAGTTTTGTCAGCCTCTCCAGCAGATCTCTCTTGCACTCCTTCGTTGTGTTCGTCACAAATCGAATGGTAACTGGAGCGCTGCGCAGCCTGATGAAGAGCAAAGGCAAACTGGCCACAGCATCCTTCAACAATGGCAAGAATTAGAGCTACCAGAACAAGACCAAGTCTCCCCTGCTTCGCTTCTACCAAGAAAAATCTGGAGGAAGACAGTGATTCCAAACTCTGTCTTCACAGCAGTAGTAAACACACCTATGATCAACAACAACTAGTCTGAAAAGCCTTTTAATTCAAACCAGATAATAAATAAACCAGCCCCGTATTCTGGATCGACAGCATCCTGATCCAAAATAAATAAACAAAAGAACCTTGTTGCTAAATTAATATATTGAACTCCATAGGCTGGGTGAATTTCACAGCAGCTGTGGCTCATTCAGAGATGCAGGATGCTCTAGGAGCCGACGTTACCTGTGCGGCGATTTTACACCAGCTTTTGCAGCCATCTCTCCCTTCACTGGGGGACGCCGATACCACATAAAACCGCATTATTGCCCTACACTGACAATACATGCTACCAAACAATCAAATAATTTTAAGTGACAATTTCAACGGTGTTCCCTTTAATTATTCCCCCACCGTCACTTTCTCTGTTTGTTGCTATAGAAACAAACACTGGCGTCAGGACTGCATGGAGAACATCAGAAAAAAGACCAACTTCAGTTGGTCAACACTAGAGACTTGCTTGCACCTGCCACTTCTTTCTCTTCTTTGTCAGATATGCTGACCCTTCACAAGTATGAACTGGTAAAAAACATCCCCTGGTTGCTAATAATTTTTTTTTTCCTATGGATCTCAATACTGAGAAGTGACCCTAAAAATGTAATCTATCCATCTGTTCCCTAAACAAACTGCATGCCAATCATTTCAGACAATGACTTTGACTTGCAGAAAAGAACATGAGAAAATATTTTTTTCAAACCTCTAAGCAAAAAGACCTGGCTGTTCTTGGCAGCTGCTCACCATAGCTCTGACAGCAGGCTGAAGCTGACAAACAGTTGGACATGAGAGGGAAGTTTTTCCCAATGAGAACAGTCAACCATTGAAATAATCTTCCCAGGGGAGCGGTTGACTCTGCCACACTGGACACTTTTAAGATTCAGCTGGACAGGGTGCTGGGCCATCTTGTCTAGACTGTGCTCTTGCCTAGCAAGGTTGGACCAGATGAGCCTTGAGGTCCCTTCCAACCTGGTATTCTATGATTCTGTGATTCTCTGAACAGCACCAAACTGGCTCTGCACCTCATCCCTTCTCTAACCCCTTGTACAGGGCCTGCATGAGCACGGCTCAGTAGGAGCAGGAGACAAAGAAGGATCAGTGGCTTTATAAAAGAGTTTGTCTTCTGATTCTACAGAAGCCATTTCTTCTGTCCAGTCTCCTACCTGGGGGTTTGGAGGTGAGCAGCAGACAGGACAGATACTGAGCTCTTCTCGACAATATCACCACTTTTACATACATATATAGATGGATTTTTGAGAATGCTGACTCTCACCTGCAACATGAAACACCAGGCAGACCAGGTCCAGTGAACGCATGGGTAATGAATGAGTACCCAATGCTTTAGCAGTTTTTACTTCCTTGCAATTTTACATCTTTAGGAGATAATTATTTTCACAGAATTATTTGTGAAAAGAAATGCAGTTTCTGACCCCCCCTGTGAACTTTTCCTCTGAGCAAGTCTGGCTTTATAAAAATCAAAACAGCCAATACAACTCCAGTAAAAACTTCTCATCCTTAACTCAACCCTATTCCTCCCTCCTGATTCTTACTGTCTCAGCACCTGAAGGTTTCCTCCCTCACTCATCATGATAGCATACATCACTTTGTGTTCTTCTTCATCCATTGGAAGATGTCTTCTACAGGAAAACAGTTTCATAACACAGTACAAAGATCCCTGGGGGTGCGTATCCTATTTTTGCCACTGACTCAGACAGATTAAGTCATTTTACTATGCCTGAGTTTCTTTAGGCACCCTTGCATCAGAAGAGAAAGAGGTACTTAACTGTCCTGTTTATTAAGGCGTTGAAATTTCTACAGAAGACGGGCTGTATTATCAGATGTTTCTCAAACTAAAAAACTACTGAGGTTGCTTACCTAGCAGAAAGACACTTTAAAAATAATAAAGCAAAGCCTTGGCTGAAAGACCAAATGACATGAGAACTCTGCAAAGGATGCCTTGCTCACTAGGCCAAGTTATTCTCTCTGTTACTCCCCTTTAGCTCACCACAGCGCTAAGGGCTCAGACAATCAGGTTCCTGTAGTTAAACAAAGCACCAAGGAACAGCCCAGCTGAAGTGACTTTGAAGCACATGGGGTAATTCAGGTTAACTTAACCATTTTCCACGTTGACTAAGGCTGTAGTCCCATATGAGCTACTGGAAACACTCTGAATGTTGTCTTTTTCTATCTAGAAAAGACTTAGAAAAGACCTAGAGAGCAACTTTGGAAAGCTGCGGGGGCTCAAGTGATACATGGCAACTTTTCAATTTCTAGGCCCTTTGCTGATTTCTCTTGGTATTACAGAATCACAGAATTGCAAGGGCTGGAAGGGACCTCGGGAGATCATCTAGTCCAACCCCCCTGCTAAAGCAGGTTCTCCTAGAGCATGCTAGACAGGACTTCGTCCAGGTGGGCTTTGAATATCTCCAGAGAAGGAGACTCCACAACCCCCCTGGGCAGCCTGTTCCAGTGCTCTGTCACCTTTAGAGTAAAGAAGTTTTTCCTCCTGTATTTGAGGTGTAAGTAAGAGCAGAAGTTGGCTGCGTACTTCCTTATCCACGACGGTGTAAAAAGGCAGAAGCTTCAGGCCTGCTTACTTAAAGAAGCCTCTTTGTGCAAACAGCACTGACATAACCTACGAGAGGAAAGAGAATAAAGGGAGCTTGCCTTTTAAGAGCTTCCTGCGCGCCTGGCACAGCTGAGTCTTCAATGTGAAGTGTGCCGCTGAGATCCACCAAGACAGCTTTCAGCGCGCGCCGAGCTGCCATCCTTCCTTCCCCAGGGAAAAGGCAAATAAATGAAACAACAAAAAACTGGTTAGCAGACAATGGATAATAAAAATAAGGAACTCAGTTAAGCGCCTCATTTGTGCCAAGCCCGGTATTACTCAGAACATTACTCGCAGTATTAAATGGGCCCCTTTAGACAAGAGAAATAAAAGGCAGTGTTTAAAAAAATACATAATTGATGGGGTGGTATTTTCCCAAAGACTCTATATATGGAAATCAGGTGCTATTTGTTTTTTAAGTGCCTTTATTTGTGCGCGTCAAAAAATTCTCTAAACAACGAAGACTGTTGGGAAGAGGATCATTAGGTCTGGTATTGCTGGTTCAAGGCCTCAGCAAGCACATTTCGGCAAGTCCCATCGACACCAATGGCGCCGTTCAAGTAAAAATAAATACAATACTACTAAGCGATGATACAGCGCTCCGACGATAAAGCTCAAAAAGCTCAGCAAAAGTGGATATTGTTAATTTTATACAGCGATCCAGCCAACAACACAGTTCAGGTGCCCTAACTCTTAGGTTATTCGGTGGTGGACTGCCTGCGTGCCAGCATGGATTGAGCCCAGAGCTCTCAGCTCAAGGATATTCAGCACCCCAAAGGGTTACCCCCTCCTCCGGCAAAGGGGACAGTCAAGCAGTTTTTCTATAGCAAGCTTTTGTGCCACACAAAAGGAGACCCAGACCAAAACACAAGCCAGCATTCAAAGGGTAAAGGCACTGGGGGAAGAAAACAGTGAGGTCCCGTGAAGTCATCTGGCTAAAACGTTATCCACAGGAACTAGCACTTCTCCTTACACATGCTGCAAGTGCTGTATTTTGCTCCACAAGCAAGCTTGCTGAGCTATTTCTTAGCAAATATCCAACACAGAAGCTTTTCTCCTGTTTATTAGACAATAACAACGATCTGATTTGTCATCACTAGCAAGTCATTGTGATTTTACGTTGAGCCCTTTATGGTTAACGACAGAACATGTAACATGTATGTACTTCTAAAGAACACGCAGAGTCATCAACACCGTGATGTTGAACCTGCCCTAATAAATTTAGTTTTCTGTCAGGACAGTTTTATCAATGATAAAGATCACATAAACTTGATGTCTCAGGTACAAGACACACACGCAGAAAACTTTTGAGATTCCACTTTCATTATTCCTGCTGGTTCCCTGCAATAAGAAAAAAAAAAACTTTATAGCATGTCTGTTGCTACACAGGCCAAGGTTAAAAGTCTATGATAAAGAGCTGATAACAGAACTCCTAAGGGAGCTTCATCAGTTGCATGGGAAAAGAGGGCACCAGGTTTCTAAGATGCCGTTCTCGGAGTAAAATACAAAGTGCCTCAACAGAATGGAATTTGCATGATGCCACACTACCTCCATGACAAAAAACCCTCTCTTCCCTCAGGCACCTCAACTCTAGCACAGGGAATTTTGAGTGCTGAGAGAGATTAAAAAAAAGAGGACTGAAGAAGGTGCTCTTATATAAATTCTCTAGCCAAAGACACATAACTGGAGAGCAGCTGAACCATGCTGGCATTGACAGCACAGCTAAGGGCAGGGATAGAATATCCCAGGTTAGCAGAAATGTGGGGTTCTCCTATTCACAATGTATTTATTCTGGTGGTATTTAAGTTATTTGCAGCGCCAGTTTTCAGCATAGCTGATTTTAAGTACAAAGCTCATGGCTTAGCAAGAAAGTCCTGAAAAACTTCAGTACCTCAGTTTTCATAATCGCAGCCCAACACGTTAGGGGAACCTCACCTTTGCGCTGGCATTACAGCTGCAGCAACGGGATGAAGCCATACGGTAATTCAGGCTGGTTGGGGCATGAGGGACCACTCGGTTCAACCCCCACCTGGTCCCTGGCAGTCTAGGGGACCTACACGCCCTATAGGGGTACAACAAGGTGCTCACAACCTAGGTGAAAGAGGCCTTGTCCCCTGGCGGGAAGGCTTGTAAGCACAGATGTGTTGGGGCCACACAGGGGCCACTCTCCACGGCAGAGGTGCCCGGCGGTGCCTGCACAAGGCTGCTTCCCCCCAGCTCCTCTTCCTCCTCTCCGCCAGGCCCCACCACCGGGTCACCCCACAGGGCCTGCCCGGGCCAGGTCTTTCCCTCAGACGACGGCACAAGCCAGGCAGCAAAGCCCAAGGCCCTGGAGCCACTGGCAAGCCCCGGGAGCAGGCAGAAGAGCGGCCGAGGCCTGGGGCCGGCTGCGCTGAGGGGAGTGGGGCTCCAGGGCCACCCACCCAGTGCCCACACGGCCTCCCCTGTGGGCCTGCCATCGCCCCCTGACAAGCCGGGGGCAGCGAGTGTCTCGCTGCTCGCTGGGGAGCTCCGGGCCGCTCCCCTGCCCCACAACGCCTTCGAAGATAGATGCCTTCCCCTCCCTCCACCATACTGGGAAGGGCATAAGGGCACAACTACCCCCCACACCCCCAGCCAAGGAGATGGCACCGCCTCTTTCCGCCACTTTACAATAGGCAGGTGAGCTGGTCCATTCTCTGGAGGGGGAGTGTCTCCGAGCTCGGCGGGCTCCCCTTTCCCGTGACGCGGATGGTTCCGCCCGCCCGTTCGCGCCCCAAGAAGGCGGGCGGGCCCACTCGGACGAAGAGGGGGGAGAAGCTTGGCAGCAGCCCCCCCGCCCCGAGACTAACCTGCCTCCAGCCGCCCACCGCCGCCCCTGCGGACTGCCGGCCGCCGCGCCTGCACCGCCCCGCGGGGTCCTGGCGGGGCCGAGGCTGCCCGGCCCAGCGCCGGTGCCCGCCTGCTACCGGCACGGCCAGCCACCGCCACAGCCGCCGCCAGGCGCGGCACCGCGGCAGCGCTCAGCCCTGCGGAGCCGGTGTCCCCGGCCGGCCTCCGGCAGCCGCCGACAGGCAGCGCGGCGGGCAGCCCGGTGCGGCGCCGGGGGGCGAAGGGCGGGAAGCGCCGTCAGCAGCGGGCCCCGCTGCGCGCTGAGGGGCGGTGAGGGAACGGGGAGCAGCCGCCCCTTCCCCCAGCCGCCCCTTACCCCATCCGGCCTGCTCTTCTGGGGGATGCGGCCCCGGTGGGCTCCCCGGCTGAAGCCGCCCAGCGGGTATCTGTGGACGGTTTGGAGAGCAGCTTCCCACAGCAGGCTGTGTCGGAAGCCTGTGCTCCTAAGGCCGGTGCTCCGCCTGTGACACCGTCCAGACCCGCTGTGGGGAGGCCACTCGCTGCCTGTGGTGGCAGGGGGGGCTGCCGAGCTCATCTACAGCAGAGGCGGGAAACATGGCTGGGTGGCCGAGCCCAGAGAGCTGTGGTGAACGGAGTTAAATCCAGTGGGCGCCCGGTCACAAAGCGGAGTCCCCCAGGGCTCAGTTCTGGGCCCAGTTCTGTTCAACATCGTTATCCATGACCTGGATGAGGGGATCGAGGGCACCCTCAGTCAGTTTGCAGATGACACCAAACTGGGGGGGAGTGTGGATCTGCTGGGGGGGAGGAGGGCTCTGCAGAGGGACCTGGCCAGGCTGGATCCATGGGCCCAGCCCAATTGGGTGAGGCTCAACAAGGCCAAGGGCCGGGTCCTGCCCTGGGGTCACAACAACCCCAGGCAACACTCCAGGCATGGGGCAGAGGGGCTGGAAAGCTGCCCGGCGGAAAAGGCCCTGGGGGTGCTGGTCGAGAGGGGGCTGAATAGGAGCCAGCAGGGTGCCCAGGTGGCCAAGAGGGCCAGCGGCATCCTGGCTTGTATCAGGGGTGGTGTGGCCAGCAGGAGCAGGGCAGGGACCGTGCCCCTGTGCTGGGTACTGGGGGGGCCACCCCTCGACTGCTGGGGTCAGGGTTGTGCCCCTCCCTCCCCGAAGGCCCTGGGGGGGGCTGGAGCGTGTCCAGAGAAGGGCAGCGGAGCTGGGGAGGGGTCTGGAGCCCCAGGCTGCTGGGGAGCGGCTGGGGGAGCTGGGGGGGTTCAGCCTGGAGCAGAGGAGGCTGAGGGGAGCCCTCATCGCTCCCTACAGCTGCCTGAGAGGAGGGGGGAGCCGGGGGGGTCGGGCTCTGCTCCCAGGGAAGGGGCAATGGGACGAGGGGAAACGGCCTCAAGTTGTGCCAGGGCAGGGTTAGGTTGGACATCAGGAAAAATTTCTTCATGGAAAGGGCAGTCAGGGGCTGGAAGGGGCTGCCCAGGGAAGGGGTCGAGTCCCCACCCCTGGGGGGATTTAACAGCCGGGCAGCCGAGGTGCTTAGGGCCAGGGTTTAGTGGTGGGATGGCAGGGTTAGGTTACTGTTTATCTTTATGATCTGAAAGGTCTTTTCCAACCTAGACGATTCTCTGGTTCCAAGCGTCCCAGAAGCTTCATTTTCACCACGCAGCCAGCCACAAGTGGTACCACCACACTGCAATCTACTGCTGTGAAAGCATCTTCTGTTTCCAAATCCTTACTAGAAATGAGCCAATTATTCTATACTGGAAAGCCTTAGTCATCATCCTGATCTGTAAAATGTTCTGGTTATTGTCATTTCTTTGCCAGGTCTGAGTGATAACGCTCTTCATGGTTCGAAGCGACTACTGGAGCGCTGGCTACTTTGCACATGAAGCTCTTTGCCAGGTGGAAACTTTTTTGCCCGATGCCCTGCCAGGTTTGAGGTGCTTCGCCTTGTTTAAACTTAAGTCACAGCAGACACGTTTCAGAACTGCTTAAAGCCACGCGAGGAGACAGCAGCAGCGTAATTACTCCCTTGCTATTTCTACACCTTTCACCGCCCATTTGCTGTCTACCCTTTTGCCCTCATCCCTGCTCATTACCCAGGAGACAAGATCTTCAGCTGCTGCCCCACTTTGAATGACTATTTTGCATCTGCCAGGTAAAAACACGTCCCAGTTTTGCCTCCAATGCAGCATTCCTGCTGCACAGAACCGCGGCTCCTTTTTACTGCATGTGCTGTAGTGATTTTGAAGCGATCTCCCCCCGTGCTGTAAGCCATACAGTGAAACTGCAGCCTTTTTGAAAGGACAGGAAGATGGGAGAAATCACTTTTTACCCATTTTTAAAGCTGCTGCTTGTAATCTTCAGTACTGGCTTTTACTTTAGTAAGAACTGGTGTTTTAACAGTCAACACATACGAAAAGGAAATGATACTCAAGCCATGCTTCAAATCATTCAGTACTCCAGTCCAATGCATCAGCAATGGAAACATCTACTACTCTTTTTTTTTTTTGCAAAAATTTTACAAAAATACAAAAAGGCCTGCATACCTTCCATGTTTGATCTGTTCCACATATATACTGTCCAGTTTCCATGAAAGACAGGTATATGAAAATAACCGACCCGGACTGTACCCTTGTCACGTCTGAATTACACAAAAATGATTATAAAGAAACATTTTATAACAGATCTATCTACTTTAGGATTTAAAGACAAGCATGACACCACTCTGCCTCAGGCCAACGTTACCATGGCTCATTGGGTTCGCTACATAAACCAGAACACAGCTTCACAGCAGAGAGAGGTGATGCAAGTGTCAGAGGGATGAGGAAAAAAGCATTTCACGGGCAAACAGTAACTTTGGTATCGGAACGGGATGAAGCTGAGTCTTGAGATACTCCCATGGTACACAGATATGGAGCGAGTTATGAAAGAGAGTGCTCGACTGAGAAATTCAGCATTTATTTACAAGTTTTCACTAAAAAAAGGAAACAACATAAAACTCTCCTCCTGGATATACTCTACTCTGCCAAACACTGCAATCGAAGGTCATCAAGTTCATTTACACATTTTACAGATTTATCTCTGTGTACAACAGCGTATGCTTTAGTCTTCAAGACGTTGGAAGAAGAGATGATAACCTAAGCTGGTTTATCATAATGAAAGGGCCAGGTTTCCTTTGGCCTAGCCACTTTGAAAAAATAAGCTAAAACACTTTAGCAGAGGAACAGACAGAGCATTGCTAACTTTTCTAAAAAGGTACAGCAGAATCAGCCTTCTTCACTTCAGGCTTGCTGTAGAACATTGGGCCTAACCCAGCAGTCTTAATTGATACAAGATCTGTACTGACGCAATTAGCCATGCTCTCCGCGACAGAACTGCAAGATCATCCCCGTAGCTTAGTTTCAGGAAGCTGTTAGTTTAACAAAGGAAGATGGAGGGCGGGGGAAGAAGCAGCAGTAAGAGGCGAGGCTGCAAATCCGTAAGAGGTGAGGCTGCAAATTCGCTGTTTTTTTTAACACAGAATTGCATTCGAAGAGGGCACAACATTCCCCTCCTGGATTTCCCAAGTGGCTCAGAGTACACATGGTTCCCCACTTCCAACACACTAATCATCATGCGGAAGTTTAACACACATTTTAAAAAGCATAATAATCCTTGACAGAACGAATGCTAATCACTAATATCACCTCCTAGTCTAAATTAACACAGAGAGTTGCCCAGCTTTAGGTACAGCTTTTTTAGATTTTGCATAGCAATTGCACCCAGTTTCGACTTATTTCACCATCAGCATGAAACATTATTGACGTTAAAAGACTACCAAACACCCAAGAGAAAAAAAAAAATCCTGCTCTCAATCAAACCAGGAACATTCGGCTTCCAGTGCGAACTGAATCAGGACTTTACCCAGTTAGTTTCTGTCTTCTGAGGGAGACAAAAAAAAAAAAATAGACAAAAAATACCACAACTGTACATCAGTAATTGGTCACGTGTTTGTAAAGCCTAATTTGTGTTCTCTTAAAGAGTACTGGGGTAGCCACTAAAATAAAACACGCTGCTGTTTTTGGTAATTCAAAAATAAATTGGGAAGCGTACTGAAGGAAATTCATCCCTGAGTAATGAGACACTTAAAAACCGCATCCTGACGACAATCACTGCGGTACGCGATGACGCACACTCGAACAGTCGACGCTACTAACAGGCAGCCAGAGAACTCGCCGTAGTCCAATATATTTGCAGTGCTGTTGCATTGATCCCAGGATCTCGTTTAATGAAACTGCAAGTGAACATTAGGAAATAGGATAAATAGAAATAGTGTCTTTATTATTGTAAGTTGAACGTCAAATTGACAGCTAAACCGTGCTGGATCCCAGAAAACTCAAGAGCGGTGACGGTTAGCAACCTGCTTCTTCGGATGTCTGAAAGATATTGCAACCGGTATCTTCAACCAAACAGCAGGAGGAGAACGATTGTCACGGAGTTCACTGCTATTAATGGCACTGGAGAGAGAAGGCGGAGGGGGGGGAAAAAAAAAAAAAGAGCAATTGTGAAAATTTCCTTCTGCGCATCACAAAGTGACAGAACGTCTTATCGTCGTGGGAGACTACCTTCTAAGGAGCAAAAGCAATCAAAATTTCAGAAAGACGCTGACTTTTCTTACGCAAAAATCAGGATTAGTGGAAGCAGATCACATCAAAGCCTAGGATAATAAAAATTAGGAAGCAAAAGCTGAAATATTTTTATATGGCCCATCATGTTATAACTGATCCAAACAATCCTTTCTCCAAATGAAACAAAACCGCCGCAAAGTCGGTTTCTGTCCTTGGCTTTGCTGTGATTTAGGAGAAATGTGGCGGGTGAGGCAGGTAGGATTTGTTACTTCCTCTTTATCATCGCCTATAAAAGCGATGGAGCACAAGTCTTGGGAGGAGCGGCTGGGGGAGCTGGGGGAGTTCAGCCTGGAGCAGAGGAGGCTGAGGGGAGCCCTCATCGCTCCCT